>VYZX01013881.1:177490-200108 GCA_013401335.1 Brachypteracias leptosomus | reverse complement strand
TTTAAAAGATATCAATAATCTTGGATGGCAAAATTTCCATCATGCTGTTTATTTAATTTTTAATGTGTGTAACATTCTCAGCTTCCACCTTTCCCAGTGTCTCACAGGAATCAGTTCTTAGGTCAGAGTGGTTATACAAATTCAGAATCCACCAATAACATGAGAAGAAGAGAATATTCTGTTAAGTTTTGCTAAATCAGACATCTTCCAACCTATCATCTCAAGCTAACCAGACCATCAGAGCAGTCCATTTATATCACTTTGCATTCAGTCATAGACTGAATAGTTAAAAAATTTGAAAAAAGCCTTCTTCCACCTGAGACTGAGTTTAAAGCTGTATCCTAGCCTGTTGGATTATTATTAGTTCCTGGTTTTTTTTTCACTGACAACTGCCTGAACGAATTACTGAAATTTATATTACTTGAATATAAATACAACAAACTCCGATTATTGGTATCTTTTAAAATTGCCAGGCCAAAGATGTGGTCTCTGTCCTAAATGTGAAAGTCCTGTAAGAAATGTTTTTCCCACATACTATGGATTATATTTCTCTGTGAGGAGACTGTCATCTTCAGTTGCTCTTTTTTGTATTAACCATGAATCTATCAATCTGAAAAACAAAGCTCATGGGAGCAGAATACAGGCTAATTGAATAAACAGGACAAAAGATTTCAGATTCCCTGTCAGAGGATATTAGATTGACCACAGTTCTCTCAGCTTTCAGAACAAAGCTGAAAACTCACTTCAAATTAGTATCCTCACAGTCACTATACAAAGCAGTTGAGAAGAAGAAAATAGAACATGGATCAAGGTGGAAAAGGTGAGGTTAAGAGTAAATGAGATTGCTGAGCTACAGTGAGTCTAATTAATTTTTGGAAAATACTCAAATCCTATGACAAGTTACATTAAAAAGTCTTATTTATATGAGAAGGTGAGAAATACTTTACCCTGGAAAAGTATTTAATGTTGGGAAATGGTACTTTAATAGAAAATAAGATAGGAGGAGTCATTAAGGTTTTTTTAAATTTACAATTAAAAAATCACATTAAGTAATAAATGCTTTGTTGCTGTTACCATAATCACAATTGATTGCTTAGTTGCAATGGTTTCTATAAAGGAAAATGGTTTAAGTCAAGAAAATGTGCTATTTAAAATGCATGCGTATAGTACTTTGCAACAAGATATGGATTATAATTGTGTAATTGACTGACATTTAATTAAAAAGCTTGAAATTAAGTAAAGATGGCTGTATGTTGAACTGTTGCGTTTTAGTGCACTTCTGTTGGCAAATCAACAGATTTCTCATCAAAGATGTAGAACTGCAAGTGGAAGAACAAAGTCTGTAATCAATGTGCTTCTGTGTCCCTCAGAGCTATTGAGTGATGCACATTTTGTTTCCAAGTTTTGAACCACACAGAATCTTTGAAAATATTATGAGAAAAATTTAGATTTTTTTTTTATAAAGTTAATCTACAAGTAGCACAAGATAACTTCTTTGGAATGAAAAGCATTTATATGAGCTGAAGACCTGTCCAATTCTATTTAATTACAAAAGACAAAGAGTTTTTACCAGATTCATTGATTAATTATTTTCTGAAACAACAACAATAACTAATACCATCTTAAAAGCACCTAGCAAAATACACTTAGGATGTTTGGAATTATAATATAGACCCCAAAGAATAATTTATAAAGTGGCCTTAAAAGTACAATATTCACTTGAGTTTTATTGACTTTGCAGGAAATAAGTGTAATTCAAATCTTCAAACTGGCAGCACATAGATTCAATTTTGTTTAAAGAAGAAGAGGAATAATAGACTGAGGGAAGAAACTCAACTCTTTTAACCTCTAGATCATGATCACAACGAGTAGTGTGGGACAGAGCCCATCATTCGATATTATGAGCTTTCAGTGCTGGAGATTGTTCCCTGAAGCTGTTTCATTTCTAACACTGTCATAAGACCTCATACACCACAGCCCATGTAAACAAGCAAATGGCAAGACCATGGTCTTCACTATTGCTCAGGAAGATGAAGTAAATGACTAAGGGAGACTTGTTTCCTTGTCCTACTATTTAATGTCAAATTCACTTCACAAATGTCTTCTACTGTAATTAATGGAGTGCAAATAGGTCTACAAACAGAATCTAAGATAAGTAATATACTTTAAAACAATAATAACATTAGTATAATGTATGTAATGCTAAATACCTAGTGAATTGTCCATGGTGGAGTTTACAAATTTGAATCTAAATACAAAATGTACCTATTTTAATGTAAAATCATGATTTGTAATCCAGCTTTACATTGCGATCATCCTCTTGCATAATTTTAACAGCATTTTTTACTTATATGTTATTTATTAAAAGACATCAATAATCTTTGCCTTATTTTTCAGAAAAATATTTTTTTACAAGTAATAAACAAGAAAAAAGCATTCAAAATTATTCTATTATACAAAGAATGTGATCAACTGTTAAATGTTGCTGTAGAATAGTGGTTTTTTAGCTTGCTACCCATCATTGCTTCACGTTAAACAATTAAACTGGTTAAATACATTGACGCTCTGTGAATGAGGAAATAAAAAGTACACTGTCAGCACGTTTATGAGATGTAATTTAATTTAGCATGTATGCTAGAAATGAAATCTCATTTCTTTTTCTAAATTTGTAGATCATAGGTTGCATTAAGTAGAGCCTAACTGCCACATAATGTTTGGATTTTGTACCATTACGTCTCAATAACTTCTGATTTCATCATTATAGCATATCCTCCAACAGTTTGAAAATGTTTTCCTTTTGAATGCTATCTTTTTAACATATTCTTTCAAAACTCCCATATTTCTGAACCCCATGATTGATTAAAATATGGATTTGAACATATAAAATATAGATCTTTGGTTGGCCTCAAATAGCTGACCAAATACAATCATAGAAAAGACAAAAACCAAAACATAAACCCAGATATAAAAGGCCCTGAGCATCAGTGAAAATTGGCTGCCTACCTCACTTCTAAAATGGGCTTCAGTAAAACCCTGAGTCCACCTGGGACTCTTACTGACAAATTTACCAACTAGCATTCAAGTGCATCACTTACAAACAGGACCCCATAATAATCTTTCTTTTCTCCTTTCTCTCAGATATATAGTTAGTAAAATTTGGTGCTTATGTCAGTGGTTATTTGCTTTATGGATTGCTAGCTACACTACCTTGGAAATATAGTTTGAAATATGTTTTCAAATGACAAACTAGTAATGAACATATAAAAAAAAGTGGGCATGGCTACAGCACAGCGTCAGTCATTTAGAAAATTTTTTGTCTTTAGCTGATTAGTTAGGATATACATCTTGATAGACATATTAGTTTTTATAGTCCTTAGTAATATTAGTACCAGACTTTTACCTATATATAAAGCTTCTAGCATTGTTGGCAATAGCATAAAAATAAACAAGGTGCAGAAAAAAGTACATTCAAACAAGAAGCCAAATAAGGCACAGGATCTCCTGTAGAATCAGTCAGCCCAAGAAAAAAAAAATCTTTAAGTATTTTTCTCTTTCCATGTAAGCTCTGGAGGTTAATAAAACACATAAAATTGAGTCAGTAGCAAGATTGCTCAACTAACCCTGAAGTTTTCTAAAAGACATAAGATAAAGATCATCTAAGCTTACACTCTGCAACCACAGTCACCCATATGATGAAATCACTGGCCTGTACAAAAAGTTAAATCAGCTTCTGGATGAAGGGAAAGCATGTTTCAAAAATATTATCAGGATACTTTTAAACTTAAATTGGTATGAAGACATAAGAGAAGAAATATAGGTAGCATGGTGAGTTGGCTCACTAACTGGCTTTTCACCCCAACTGATGAGAGCTGGAAGTTAAAGTCAAAGTATAAATGAAATGGGTTTTCTGGTGTCATTCTTGTCCATTTTTTCACCATACAAAATCACCACGTAATTTTCTCTGATTAATTGTGATTGGCAGCTGTATTCAAATAGCCTGGAACTGTACTAGAAGCTGTGTAAAATCAGAAAGTTACAACATCCATGTAGAAAAGTAAGGTTGCACCACACTTCTACATTTATTCCCTTTCCATGGTAAACAGTGTTTTCTTTTCCCAAGAATTGAAATCACACACAAAACAAGAAATGTAAGTAACAAGGACAAACAGTGCCTCCTTTCCCTCAAGTAACAGTAAAAAATAAAGAGTAGAAAGAGGATTGGAAGAAAATGCTGCATGACAGGTCTCCCGGAAGTTTCCTGGAAACATGAAGATTATGTACATTTAAGAGGATAAAAAAATCATATTTAATTTAAACACAACTGATTTAAATTTCAGCTAATTAAGATGATTATGATGCCAGCAGATAAATCTCTTCTGCTTCTGCTTGCAGTGGCCTTCTGCCATTACTAACTTCTCTCTCAGTTTGTTACTGTCAGGAAACCAGTAAGCCCAAGTTTATGCAAATATACTTAAGGATGCGAGCAGATATGAGCTACCTTTTAGATGGCTGATATTACAGATTACAAATGCATTAGATTCTGACAACACTGACTTGTTTTCCAGTATGAATCCTGTCCACGGGAAGATTTGTAAAAGGCAACATATCCTTTTGTATCTTAGGAAAAAAAAATCACTGCCTGAGCCTTCTTTCCACAAAAAGGCTGAAGAAATGTAGAACTAGGTAGGTAAGATAAGCCATTAATTACCAAGGACAACATAAATTCCATGTTTTCCCAGTGGGGTGCACATGCAAGTAGTTTATCTTTCCTTTCCCAGTATCTTCCTGTCTGCCGCTTCATCCAGAAATAACAGAGAGAATTACACAGACTTTAGTCGGAGCAGAACTATCAGTCTAGCATCTGAAAGGATCCTCTGATGACTATCCATTCACAATTTGCTAGTCTATCTGAAGCTTTATTTGAACTCCTTTCTACTTTGCAAAATTACAAGCCATTACTCATTCTAAAAAGACTCACTTCCTCTCAGTATTGGGTAAATATCCAAAGTAAACAAAAATTTTGAACTTCTTAAAGTTCGCAGGCTACCAGTGCAAGTGCAGATCATTCCTGTCCACAAGTGTTGCAGTCGTTAGTCAATAAAATGCAGTTATGTATTAAGTTTGATAGCAAGTATTTTCATCAGACAACAGTTAAACTAATTAAATCTGAAACAATGCACCAATAAGATACATCACTGTTATTTTCCCAGTGAAGACAATTGGAATGATAAGAGAGTGATATTGTGTTAAGTAAGAGATGACATAACTCATGCCCACTTAAATCTGTCATATTAAGGTCCAGGCAATCAAAATACTTGTGTTTTAGACTGCAGACCCCTACTGCAGGAAACCAGTTAACATATTTAAATCCTTCCCAGTTTAGGAAATACATTTGTTCATTATGCAATGTTTGCTTCAAATTATTATAAGTATGTGGTTAAATTCATTACCAAAAGAAACAGTTTCCCAAGTCGCTGCTGGAACATCCAAACCTTGGTAACATGTTGCCAGATTGAAAATTGAATGTACACAATTTTAATAGGTCTCTTCATTCAGGATCATACTTGTTACTTTTTGCACACTTATTTTCTGTCAAATACAAATAAATATGTTCATTCATGGTGATCTGAAATGGTGAATGCTGAAAAGTAATAAAATGGTGTGAATAACAGCAAAGAAAACAAAGCTCCTGTCATTTATTTGGGCTCATTTTGGAACCAGGCCAGCCATGTGTTCAACAAGCAGGGAGGAGGCTGAGCTGGGCTATCACACATGGGTAATGTGCCACATTCTTCTCATGCCACTGCCTTGCATTCCTTACTGCTCTGGGTTGTAATCTGACCATGTCACAGCAAACATGGCTTGAGAGATGGTGCAAGGGTAAAGTTACATGATCCTTTCTATGAAAGCGTCTGCTGAGAGATACTATTTAGGCTAATTGATTTTTCAAGAATCTTTTGCATAACTATGACCCTGGTCTCCTGGTTAGCAGAAACATAAGTGTTAAAGGCTACTTAGCCCATGTTTTTCCCATTTCATGTGAGGTCTCTGAAACATTTGTGTATTACCTGGAAGAAACATGTTAACTTAATAAAAACCTTGGAAAATACTGTGATGCCAGATTCTGGACTCATCCCTGATTTAAACAAGGAAAAAGTAAATCTGAGCAGTCTTTCCCATTCTTGGCTGTAAACAAAATCAGAAGAAATTTAAAGTCAGATCCTGCCTACTGCTCATGCTCAGAGACACATAGGAAAATTAGAAGTTTTTTGCATTAACAGAATTTCACTCAAAACCGTTTCTTGAAAAGAGAAGCAATATTTAGGATATAAACCCAACACTAAATAAGAAAACAGAAACTTTGGTGCTTCTGTCTGGCTAGGAAGTATTTTGCTTCTGGTAAAATATTATTTTAAACAGATTTATGCTTTTACTAGTAAGGAGAGACACAAACCTGACATCACAACACTTTATAAAATAAGTGTTTCTACTGAGTTAGATNGCTGCATGGGGCTGTTGTGACCAAAGCGCAGGACCTGGCACTTGGCCTTGTTAAACCTCATACAATTGACCTCAGCCCATTGCTCCGGCCTGTCCAAATCCCTCTGCAGAGCCTTCCTACCCTCAAACAGATTGACATTCCTGCTTAATTTCGTGTCATCTGCAAATTTACTGAGGGTGCATTCAATCCCCTCATCCAGGTCATTGATAAAGATATTAAACAAGACTGGTCCCAAAACTGAGCCCTGAGGGACACTGCTTGTGACCGTATGCCAACTGGATTTAAACATCATCTATGGATAAATATTTATGCAATTAGACCTGTTAATTTTATATAAAAGCAATGCTCTAACCTAAGGCAGACAAGATGAAATCACAGAATTTCAATTAAACAAAAGTGAACATGAATTTGAAAAGCAGGAATTTTTTAATAATGAAGTTTACACACACAGTAATGTGAGAATTAATTTTCATAGCTATTTATAATTTAACATTTTTCTGACAAGTGAAAATAACTTACGATTTAAAATTTGTGACAAACTCTTGACACCAAACTTGTGTTAAAACAAGAAAGATCTGTGTACAGGAATGGGTAGGAAGAATTTACCTCTCAGCCCTTTTAAGTTCTCAATTTTAGCTTCTCAAATTAGATATTTTCACTTATGCTCCTGTAGAAGCTCAAAAATGTCTATCTGCTTTTGGAATTTCAGGCATAGATATTCCATTTAGAATGTCTACATTTTAAAATTCAGAGTAAAATTTAATATATTTACCTTTTAAATATTCATATCATCTTCAGCATGTCACTATACAAAATGATTCATTACTTTCTTGCTACCGAGTCAAGGAGACAGGTTGTTTTGTATTTACAATTTTATATAGATATTATGTAAAGAAAGGAAATGAAAGGAAAACTCAGGATACAAAATAAACACAGCACTTAAAATTCTGGTATACAATTTACAATTGAAAGTCCTCTATAAGAATTCTTCCAAGAGGATGCTTTTTCTACAATTAAAGTTCAGAAAGTCTCTACTATCCTATTATCTTCCTATTTTATGGCTTCTTTGAAAACCTTAAAAAGACACCGAAGTAAGTTGTTTTTTTTTAAAATCATACCATATGGGGAATGACATTTTTGCCAGGAATATACAGCATTTTTGGATCTTTACCTCATATAGTGGAATGATGCCAAGTTAGTATCAATGGAATTGTGTCAGTTTACATAAGAAGAAGATTTGGCCCTTGGTAAGAAAGAATCAAATATTCAGACATTATGAAAAATATTTTGACTGAAGTATTTTTTATGGCTGAAAAAGTTCATGCTAAAGTAGAAGGGGATGACTTTTGAAAATAAATTATATCCTTTTATGAGTTTTAAAATAAAAACTGAATATAAATTTTTAAAATATTGATTGTTCAGACCACAGTCTTTAAGGTACACATAAGCATTGAAGTTTTCTGTTCCTGATTACTTTTTTTAAAATCAAAAATACCAAACTAGAAAAAGTTAGAAAAGTTTCAATAACTATGAAATTTCTTAAGCAGATATTCTATAGGCAAAAAAGTTCATTTTTTGTTCAAGCCTAATGCTGAGTGTTTTTCTAAGCTCTGATTTGCAAACATTTGTATATATACACAAAACTTTACTCACACAATGAGTCCAACCAAAAGGCAGGGAAATACTCACAAGTGTAAACTTATGCATATATGTATATATGTTTGCAGACTCCAGGAGTTACTTTAGAACTTGGACATACAGTGGCAATAAAGCAAGGCAGGTATTAAAAAGTTATTATTAAAATGTTAATGTAGAGCACGGCATGAGCTAGAGTAGAAGTGTTATAAAGCATGTAAAGCAGATAAATCCCAGCTGACTGAAAGTTTTCCTTCTGAAAAAACAAAAAAGATATAATATCTTCCTTACTAGTAGGCTGTTACAAAAAAAGACTAGGGAGAGCTAAATCTAGGTTGACATATTATAACCTGCAGATTCCTGAACTGTGGCAGAACACATTACTGCCATTTTTATTTCTTTAGAAATCATAATGGAAGAGAAAAAAATTCTTTAGCCTTACCTTCAAAGTTATATTTAACATTTTGCTCTCTGTTTTGTCTTATTTTCATTTCTGTATTGTCAGAAATAGTAGTAGATTTCCTTCTCCTGTTTGCCAAACCACCCTAAAAAAATTTAGTTTTTAATATACCAGCTTATAAACTTAGCCTGAAACTTTTTTGGAAAATGTATTTTTGAATGCTTTTATTCTAGAGTTCTAGCTTAGAATTAATTCACTTATTTTAAGCATACATTGAAGTTGTTTGTTCCATCCTAGCTAAAGAATACATTTGCCCAGTAGAGATTTCAAATACTTTAAAAACTAAAACCAGACTTAGTAATCTAACCAATACTGATGCTAGGAACTCTGAGATGTTTACAGGTTACAGATAATAGAGCATGATATTTTTTTTGAGCTAGGTAGAACTGCATATTCAAGTTTTGAGGGAGAATGTTTAAAACTCACCTAGATCTGAATTCTATCATGAAATCTCTCACATTTTCAAAATGTGCAGAGAAAGCTGATCTGTCAACGCTGAATTTTTTTTTTTAAATTTAAGGTAATAGTGACTTCCATCACAGCCTCTTGTTTTCCTTGTAAAGTCCATCGTTCCTCCCTTTCCCCACAAATTTCCATTCAGGAAGCCTGTGGTTTGCTTAACACAGTAAAATTTTAAGATATATTTGTTAATGTCAATACATGGGTATTCTCCTGCCTTATTCTACTGCTGTGAAATTTATCATGAGCACATATTAAATGGTGTGACTTCAGCTTCCTGCAATGGGCAAAGTAATGATTGAAAAATGTGCCTGCAACCTTATAGCCAGTTGGAGGGAAGCCACTAATGTTTGAAAAACAATGGTCTTGGGTGACACATTGTTATGATGGTGGGGAGTAGTGTGTCAGTCATTTATTCCTTGTGGTAGAAATTACATATCGGGAAGGAAAGAAAGCATTGTATGATTGGCATTTGTAAGTCTAACTTGTCTCACACTAACCAACTTCCCTTTTGAGATTAAAAAAAAAAAAAAAAGAATCAGTGTTGTTTTGGCCAAAGTGAATCTTACTAACTTAAGGAAGAAGCAGCCTGGATCCTGTGTCCTTTATATAAATTCAGAGGGAGTAAATTTGCCTTAAAGGAGACTGTGGCTTTAAGACTGGAGAGCAGTTAATCTAACATTACTTCACTTTCAATTTTAATTTGCCTTTAACACTGAAAAGAGTCTGGCCCCATCCTCTTGACACCCATCCTTTAGATATTTATAAGCATTGATAAGATCCCCTCTCAGTCTTCTCCAGGCTCTCAGCCTTTCCTTGTAAGAGAGACGTTCCAGTCCCCTTATCATCTGTATAGCCCTCTGGTGGTCTCTCTCCAGTAGTTCCTTGTCTCTCAGGAACTGGGGAGTCCAGAAATGGACACAGTACTCCAGATGTGGCCTCATTAGGGCAGAGTAGAGGGGAGAAGAACCTCCCTGACCTACTGGTCATACTATTCTTAATGCACTCCAGGATACCATTGGCCTCCTCAGTCACAAGAGCACATTGCTGGCTCACAGTTAACTTGTTCATCAGAACTGTCAGGTCTTTCTTTGAAAAGCTGCTTTCCAGCAGGTCAACCCCTAACCCATACTGGTGCATGGGGTTACTCCTTCCCAGGTGCAGGACCCAACACTTGCCCTTGTTGAACTTTATTAGGTTTCTCTCTGTCCAACTCTCTAGTCTGTCCCATAGCTTTGCATGCAACATTTGATGCTGACACCACTCAAACTTACCTTATTTCAAAGAGAGCAAAGGATAGTTTTAAATAATTTTAATAATACATGTATGTTGTATTGTCACACAGATAAAGATAATAAAAACACTAGAGTAAAAGTTCTTCTTTGAAATTTCCACACAGGAAATCTATAATGTCTCATGAAGTTCACACTGGAATTCTACATATGAAAGAATGGAAAATTGTCTGAGCCACCATTTACTCTAAACATCTGAAAGAATAAGTCTGTACAGTATATTCACTGAATAAATAGCAATTTCAGCACACAAGTTAGTATGAGCCTATTTCTCCTCAGTACATTCAGGAGGAGAATGAAACTTCTCTAAAAATGTAGCTCAGGGTGCACAGTCATAAGTTAAATGTGTGACAGATGAACCAAAATAAAAACCCAAACAATATCTGACAGAAAAGTAGAGTGATGTAAAGCACAAATGGTTTAAACAGTAAAAAATAAAACAAGCATATTATTTTATGTAAGTACATGTTCACCTACAGATGAAGATGAATGGAACTGATTAGGGATGCTTAATCAAAAATCCTCACTAACAACCTCCCCAATAATTTCCTAGAAACATTTTGCAATCTTCTTCCACAGAAATCATGCATATATTTAAGAAAAGATAATATATCATATCTTATTTAAGAGCATTACAAAAAATAATTAATATTAGAGATTACATTGGTTCTGGAATAGATATAGATTTCATTAGAAATTGAACTTTTCATGGGTTAATGGAACAGGAAAAGCTGTGATCACAGTAGTTGGTCCTCATTCTCATAAACTATTATATAGTTTGGAAAATAAATAATATGCATTGCTTCTAAATGCATAAGAAAACAGATTTACTACATTGTGACTGAATACTTCCACTATGTATTAAAAGCAACTACAAGAAAGGAAATAATTAGAGTGAAAAATCTGTGGAAGATACACATAGCCAGTGAAGAAGAGAGTGGATACATTGTATACAATAAAATTTTAAAAGGGAGAAAGCAAAACCAAACCCATTGTCTCTAAATCTATTAACATGGTGTGTTATTGACTAACAGAATTGCAACAAATTAACCTCATTATAATCTTCCATCTTGACAACAATCAAGTTCTAGTCTCCTTGACAGAAATTGTACTTTCTTCAACCCAACTCAAAACACAGCTGCTATCATCTTCCGAGCTTGGAGTTCTGATCTAAATGATCGAACCCTCTTTGGGCATTTTTCTGGCTTACCATTTTTCACTATATCAGACTCAGTGTCCTGATTCTATGACTAGTACTCCCTCTTCTAGTCAACCTTCACCACTTACCAACCTCCTCTAATTTCCATGCTGCTCACACTATCAGCCTTAAACACGTTTTACTGATTGTTCCTTACAACCAGTTCCATATCAAATGGAACATATAATCAAAGTTTTTAAATAGAGCAAACTGAGAGATGACAGAGAAGGAGTGCTCAAAATCCTCTGCAGTATGAGCTGGAAAAAATGCCTTATCAACACCTGTACCATTTCTGGCTGTTCAGTTTCCCTAGAGCAGCTGCTGAAACAGCTAACTATAGAAAGTACTGATGTGTGTCAGGTGTCCTTAAAAATCTGTGAAAATCTTGGCCAAAGAATTTTGACTAAATTAAAAATTCAATCTCAGTACAGTAAGGTTTTTTGGCAAGGAGCAGCAGCTAAAATTTTTCAAAATGAATGAGTTAGTGGAATATAATCATGCAAAACGCTCTTCATCCTTCTGAGTTTTGCTGATAAGAGCCAGAAGGCTCCTAAGAGGTGCCTTCTTTATATTCATCTGAGAGACAGGAAAGGGAGCCCCTCACTTCCATTAAAGCTGCAGAGGGGGACAGCTCATGAGAATGTACAGCTGTAGTCATAGAGGAGATTGCTAGTTTCTTCAGAAGGTTGTGTGATCACAGGAAATTAAATTGCTGAAACATTGTTCCCTTCCGTCCTGCCAACATCTATATCCTTCTATAGCCACATCCTTCCTACTGCCATTAATGAACAGAATGGAGGAATGCTGGAGAAAATGAGTATGGAGCAGCATGGAAGACCTCAAACTCACAGAGGACTGCATACTAACTTTTCTATAAAAGAAGGATGCTCCTCTTTCCCCCCTGTGCAGTCACTGCTGAAAAAGCTGTGTGAATGGCTTTATAATTACATACAAGTTCTGAGAGAGTTCTGCAACGCACAAACAATTGCTCAAATATGTGAAAGTTATGGGTTTGAATAAAAAACCCCCTGCAGCTCCACGCTTTCTTTAGGACAAAGGGAAAGACTATGGAGAGGAACGTTGAACTGACAGGGAAGCATTTTCTTTCCTAATATAGGTAAACATTAACCTCCTTAGTAAACAGACATTAAAAGAAATGTCAAATGGAAAAGTTCATATTACTCTTTGTTAAATCTAGCAGTTTTGAGAAGCAATCTACCTGAAATACTTTAAAACCATTAACCAAAACTCAGACACTGATTTCTCACGGTTTTAATGTCCTCTTTTTAAAAATTACTTTCATTCCAGCTGCTCATTTTTTGATCAAATGGTTGCATCGAAAAAGGACTTAGCTTGGGTTCAGCTGGAGTAGAGGAAATTTTTTGTATGCTCGTTACATGGCTACCAGAAGAGGCTATTTTAAGCTTTTTAACTATCAACCAATTCTACTTACTCAGCTTGAAATCTTAATACTATGGTTTAGATGATGACCTTTACAATAAGGGAAATCAGATGGCAATGAGTGTTAAATATGCAAGGATTTATAGCATATCTGAGTTGGTGAAAATATCTGTATAAGAACAACAGCAGAAAAACTGCGAATAAGACCTATTGGTAATGTTTTCTTTCAAGACTCTCAAAGCACTTAAGGAGTAGTTACTTATTATAAATGCTAATAAATATCACAGATAAATAGAAGACTTACCTAGCTATGCCAAAATCTTTTTATTTTGAAGACTCATACAGTGTAAGTTTGCTTGTTTTCAGAACTGCCCTGATGGGAAATACTGTGTCACTGATTTCATTTTGTGGACAAGAAACCAGAGCACAGGAAGTTTTGGTAGAGCAAAGTTAAAACCCATTTGGGATCCTAAACTGACCCTAATTACAGACATTTCAAAATCTATTACAGTGAAGATACTGACAGACAATTCAGGAGGAAATAGATTTGCATCAGGACAATTGTTAGGTCAGGTGTGAAAGGCCTGTTTAATATGTTTAATAAAAGAATGTAGAGATGTTAAACAATGTGCTACAAGGAAATCTTCGGATGCTGACACAACAGAATTTAAAAAATAAAATAACATTTCCTCTGCAGACAGTGGCTAAATTTTTCCCAGCACGGTAACCATAAATTCAAGAAGATAGAATATATGCAAACCAACTAATATCATTGCTCTAATAGTTTCATTTTAAGAGCAGATTTTTCCTGTTAGATGATCTCTTTCCCTTTCCTATGGTAAACCAGTGCAGGCTGTCAATTAGGTTCATAAATAATCTCATCCCAGAAGTTCTGCTATTCACTTAAGCTAATGACTTGATTGCAGGCAGTCCAAACCTCAAGTGGTTGTTCCCTTCTACAATCCTGGCAAAGGCTTCAGGAGTTCCTGATTATGTTAAATAAAAATTTAACACATTGCTTACCAGAGATCAGGTGGAGTGATAAATACTGCAGCAAGTATGACATTGTAGCAGATTACTACTAAGAGTTTTGTTTGCTTTTTTTTTTTGAGTTCATAGTACCTCAATATTACTGTGAAACCCTGAATTCAGACTGGAAGTCTCCAATAAATGAGCTTTTTTGAGATTAAAAAAAATAATTATTTAATAGAAATAACAAAGTGGTAGTTTTAATCATCAAACTTAATTCCATAACTGATATACAACATGTAATAAAGACTTTATTGCAAAATAGGAAAGCATTTTTTCTACTGCCTACAAGTTGCTCATGAATACTACAGGGCAGATAGATCTCTGTTTATGCTGAGAATTAAATAAATTATATACACACTTAAAAGCACATAAAAACAGACTTTAGCTCCCTTAAATAGCAGGTAAGAAAAGAGTCTTTCAATGGGCATATATTTATAATCAGGAAAAAAATAATAACGCTGCTTAGCTTGTTTGCTTTAGTTATTAGATGTGAAAATCTTTTTTACCAAAGGCATTATAAATGGCTTATACACAGTGTCTAAATATCATGACAACTGTTCTAGTCATACCATGTGTATGGTATAATCACAAGTTTACACCAAATTTGGATTGATTTCAGCTATTGATCCTATAATTTCTCACTGTCTTGTACATACCATACCTATCTTCTGTGCTTCAGGTGAAGTGCACTAGTTTTATCCACTGTTTCTCTTTTAACTACTAATATTCCTATTTTCTTCATCTTAAGAATCAGCTCAAGTGTTTGAGCTGGGTACAGACAATTGTTAAACACTGGCCAAACTCAACAACAGATGTAAGAACAGATCCAGGTGGCATAATAACACAGCTTGAGAGTATTCCACCAATGGCTTATAGACAAGAAACTAACAGGACCTAACAGTATAATAATTCCAATTACCTGAATTCTTGGCCTGACATAATGGTATAAAAAGGAATATTTTTCACATTGGATAATGTTGCAGACACCTAGATGAACAAGCATGATTCTTCCTAGGAAAGTGATGCTATCAATGACTTCTCTGCATGGGTAGGCTTTACTCAGCCATGCAGTGCTAGAGAGTTGATGGTACTTGGTAGCTGCATGCAAATGAACAGTGAATTTTAGTTCATGATGAGGCATAGAGGAACTCTGTCACTATATCGTGGGATATAGCTTATGTTCTTTTATACCACTGGTCCCTCTGGAGGGATTGTGCAGCATATGATGGAGTTTTATGAATATTAGCTGGGTGTCATTGCAATTCCACAATATGACTAGAAGTCAAAAAATGCAAGGAGTTATCTCCCAATTCAACTTTTCATGTTTGCAAGGTACATAAACAAAACAGTAGTCTATGCTACAAAGTTGGGAATTATGAACGTCCAGTTAGGTGGACATCGCAGTAACATTGATATTTCACAATGAGGCTGCATGTCTGCAAGCCAGTATACTTCTCTGCAACTTTTGGCACAGTTGGCACGTAGTGTTACATTTGAAGATGTCTCAGCAGACAGAAAAGAAAGTGGGAGGAAAGAGGGAAATAAGGAAGAAAAAGACATGGAAGGCTGACTGTTACAACATAGTGATAGAGAAGATAGGTTGCCTTTCTGAAAAGGAAAAAGCAGCATCTAGGGCTGGGAAATAATGAACAGAACTTCAAAAGCCATCTCATAAGCCAGCTCATGCTTCAGTGGTTTTCTCCATAGCAATGCATTCTGAACATTTTGAAGGCTGAAGTGCTAGCTGGCAGTAAAGATGAGACACTGTCCACTTCAGAGAGATCTTAGATGATTTTATACACTGGATACTGTACATTGGAAAAGCCTTTTCAACTGCTCAGTTATTGTTAGTCTTGGAGTCTGTGATCTTTTTTTTAATCTCTGCAGTAGCTTTCAAAGGCAAGTGCAGGTTGATGCTTATGCCCTGTGGCAAAATCCTATTTATTCCTTCATAGTTTAGAGGTCTGATCTTTGTTCTTGGACTTCCTGTGATTCATTTTCATAGTTTGGTTTTAATGTGGTATGTAAATACAATTCCAGTCATAATCAGGTTTAGTTATGCCTTTATCATGACTAGAAAATAGCTCTATGATTTCTTATCTGCAGGCTTCTGAACTCTTTACTCGTCTGAGAGGACAAATAAATTTAGGACTTCTTCATAGGTCCAGCTGAAAGATGCCAACTTTAAAAAGGGTGAGTGATATTCAATCAGCTTCATCCCATGTAAATCCAGACCTCTTAGATAAAGATAATAAACACACCAGACCACAGTAAGGAACATCTTGCTAAGGACAAGAAGTAGTATGGGAGAAAAAACCAAGATTTGACAAATTTACACTGAAGATTAGAATCCTTTGAAAAGTGTATGGGAGGACTAAAGTCTCAATAGTGTAAGCAATGCTATTTCTTATTATTCTTTATGTGATTTACTGGACCTCCAGTTAAGGTTCAGAACCTCCATTGTGTAAGGTGCTACAGACACAGGTAAAAAAAACTATTCAAAAGAGTAAAATAAATAGGGTGATGGACAGAAAATAAAAGGTCAATTGTTCACCATGGATGCACATGTTATTTAAATGTGAAAATAACTTCTGACAGCAGAGACAATGCTGATTCCTATCACAGTATTACTTTAGCTTGACTTCATATTAATTTTTATATGGATCACATACAGTCTTTTCAAAGTCTCATCATTTTACAATTTACTTCAGCTTTGGATCAGAATTTCACTCTGTATCATGACTTGCTGATAAAGTCTGGTCACAATCGAAATGCTGAGCTGTAAAATTAAGAGGATTCTAAATTTTTAGAGTATCCTCAAAACCTTTCAAAGAATCTATTGGATCATTTGTCTTTTGTTCCATTTGCTATTATTTTTAATTGTTTTGCCTTATCAAGAGTCAGCTGCAGTAACAAAACTTTTTGATGCTAATAGGTGCTAAGCTCCTACTGAGGTCAGCAGGAGATACATGGGATCAGCACTCCTCAGGTTTCACGCCACAGTCTTTATTGAGTTGACAAATATAGCCAAAGCCTGTGGGAGGAGGAAACCTTTGCAAATCCCTGCAGTCTCAAATGTTACAGCAATGACAGTCTCTAGTAACTACAGAGCTAACTTCCCTAGAGAAGATAAAAATGAAAATTGTGGTGGTGCTGCACGCTGCATGAAGTTCAAACAAATTCCTTGGTAGTATGAAAAAAACCTGCTGCTACCAGCCTACAATGTTAACAGAAATTATCTTTATACCATCCATCAACAGAGAAATTTTATCAAAATCTAACATAAAAGATGGCAACAGTACCTTCTACAGCTGTTCTTTAAAACATTTAAGGTATTTTTTTCATCTTGCTGATGGCTTGGAGCCAAAAAGGCAATTAAACATAAAATCCATTTGCTTTTAAAGAAAAGATAAATAAAACCTCAAGGAATATAAAACAAGAGGTATTGGAGAGGATAACAATTGCTGGCACTATTTAGTTTCTATTAATTAAATGGCTAGTGTACAGAATAGAACATTAACTAAAAAACTGTTGAATGTAATAGTATCAATTTTATGCCATTATTTCTACAGGGACTTGATTTTCAAGACAGAGCAGACTATATAATGGAGAATTTGTGGCCTTCCATTAGTTTAACTTATGGTGGTTTATTTAATTATTTACTATAAAATAATAGTGTCATTTTGGGGAATAAAGGCATTAACTGTGACAATCACATACAGTATTCTCTCCTGTTTGGCAGGACACTGCAACTTCTTGGTCTTGCTCTTGCATGAAGTTGTACTTTTATCAACATATTGCATTTTTTCATTTTCTTGCTTTTACTGAAAAAAAGTTCAAATGATTAATAAAGCTACCACCTTGACCTAGACATTGTATGTATTACTTTCTGGAGCCAGCTTTTTTGGTGGAGATGGCTATGATCAAATGTTTGGAATGTAGTCTCATATTCTAGGATCCTGAATAATGATGTTTTAAGGTTCTTGAGTTTTGACTAGATACTATGGTATGAAGCACTACTAAAAATATATTTTGCTCCTTTCACAGGTGTAGGCTTTAAATGTGCTTCCTTCTTGATGATTTTCTGGGGAACATAAACAGTCCTCAAGCATTTAAACCTTCCTTTAAAACATACTTGCTGCTACGTTCCCTGCTAAAATAGTTTCTTGTACAATAATAGATTCTTTAAAGATCATATTGGCTTGTTAGAGGTGAAAACTTCCCCTTTTAGCAACTAAATAAGCAATTTGATATAGAAATATTATAATAGAAGTAAAGAGAGAGAAGGGGCTGTTCACTTGTTCAGATCTCCTCAGAGGCATAACTGGTCCTATACTATGTTTTCCAAAGTTTGTTTCCTCTAGTTTTGGAAGTCCTAGGTGACTGTTCCTTCAAGAGACTTTTCTGCAAACTGAAATATCAGAACATCATAGAGTATTTCTCTTATGTCAGTCTGATGCATCCTTTTTTAAATTTCATCCTTTCATTCATCATTATAGCCCCATGGTATCAATCTACATCTTTCTCTTTCCTTGATGTGTATAGTATTGAAATATTTGTAAGATGAAGTCCTGTCATTTCAGAAGTATTTATAGAGTTTTTCTTAATGTATCAGTTCTTCCAGCTTCTAAGAATTTTTATTGCTTTCTTTAAGTGACCTGCATTCAGAAAAAAATTGTTCTTTTTCTGGTAACCTGAAGTCAAGTAATATTGCAAAAGCAGTGACACCAGATCCATACATGAGGGACTAAGTAATGCTTTCTTAGCTCTTTAGAAGCTTTGGCTTCACAAGTTGAAACAGCAATTTTTTTCCTCTACAGTACATTGCAAACTTATTTATTGTCCACCATGACCGCAGTTTATTTTAATCATTGCTGGGTTTTGGACTATTCCCCACTGTCACTAATTGCAGAAAGGCAGCTGGATAGAGGTGAGAACATGTAAAACTACAACAACTTTCCTTCTGTTATCAAGTCTGAAGGGTGCTACTAGAGCTGAAAAATTAATAGCACCAATCTGGGATTGTGTGTGACAACATGCCAGAAGCAGCATTACTTCAGTGTATTTCCATAGCTGTTTCTATTGGCCAGTGTCTGAGTAAGCCCTAACTACAGTCATTGCTGCCTTTCCCAAGATACGTGCAGGCACATAAAAGCAGATATGTCAAATGCTCTTTCTCTGAAGTTTCACCTTTTTACTACTTCCCTGGTACCGTTATTGCTGGCAGTGCAGCGAAACAAAACTTGCACTCTGTGCTGGTTGGGGTAACTTGGCCTGATAGGCACTGCAAACTTTAATTTAAAATGAGTATTTCACATCCTGAATTTCACATTAGGTACCACCTTGTATTGAATAAGTGATGTTTCTTTTCCATCTTTATAGTGACTAATTGCCAGGGACTATTTCTGTGACTAAAGGTCACCAATATAAGAAAATATTATTGGCTCATGTCTATTGTACTTGTGTCAGGATTAGTCACCTACAACTTACGGAGGCAGAAATGGAGATAACAGAATCACATATCCAGAGAACTAGCTCTGCCTCTGATCGTCTATGTGTTCTATAGGTCTATGTAGAATGTGGCATTTAGCTATGAATAGAAATGGTAATTTTAGTGGAGGCATCTTTAAAAAGTGCAACATAAAATAATCTGTGGTACACATGGAAGGGGTGTAGCTTCATCAACATGAGACAATGCCAAGAAACTCTATGAGAGGCATAGATCAAAGACAGGAAGAGAAATTATAGCAGATAAAGGAGACTACAAAAATATTTTCAAAATAGTTCATAGGTATCGAACTTAGGAAAACTGTAATTTCTGAATAATAGATTAAAACAATTTCAAAACCAGTAATTAGAGTTGGCTAACCACAACTTTCATTTCTTAACTTTGCAATAACTTCATTAGCAGAGCAGGGTCACAAATACAGGCTGTTTTCTGGTTTTAACAATATACTGGACTTAAAAACTCAGTTTTGGCCATCCAGAAACAAGCTACATATTTATACTGTATTCACTGAACAGATTCAAGTGAAACATTTTGGTATAGCATAACAGTACGGCAAAATGACGTACCCTGTCTTCAAATTAGCTCAGTAGCTAGGGTGCCCTTCCCGAGGATACTGAAGATGACTTCCAGTTCTCAATGAACTGTCACTGAACCATCTGTAAATTCTCACTGACCCCCTTTCAGGGGGGTTATTTTTCAGTAGGAGGAGCTCTCAATGTAGTATTTAAGTAATCTGTTTGGATTTGCTACTAACACATCAATGAAAAGATTTCAGAACAGACTGAGAGCAACACGCTCTTCAGTGTAACCTTTAAGCTCAGATCATCTTCCTTTTCCGTGTAACATATTAGCTCAGTGTAAAGGAGAGTACTGAGCCCAAGTTTCTGTGCCATAATGAGCAGAAACTGTTAGCAAACAGTTTGATAATGATATCAACTCCTTGTGTCCCCTGTCTGGCATGAATGCTTGGGAAAACTCCATAGCTTCCATTACTTTGTTTTTGTTCATAGTATTGTACATTGAAATGAAACATGTTGACCTGATTAAACCAGTACCTAATTAATTCTCAAATACTCTTTCTTTCTTTTTTTTTTTTATTTATGAGTCACAAATTATTTTTTGTACTTCTTTAGTAATGACTACTGTAACTGTCTCAGATCTAGCCTAACATCATTTATTTGCTAATTAGCACAAAAAATCTTAATAAAAGTAAACACTAATCTCATCAAGACTTAGCATATCTTTGAAAGCAGTACTTTAAATATATTGAATTGTTCTCCAAAACAATAACATTTCTTTTTTAAAAGTCAGAAGCCAGGGACTGTAGTTAAGCAATTATTCACTATACTAAAGGGACAAAATAAAAGAAGAAATTACTATATCTGATGTTTCCAATCCTGGGAGTGTGTTTTTATTCAAGTGAACAGACCCTATGTTTTCAGCTTAAGCTTGTGTACAAATGTTTGGAAAACACTCTTTAAAA
Source organism: Brachypteracias leptosomus (assembly GCA_013401335.1). NCBI lineage: Eukaryota > Metazoa > Chordata > Aves > Coraciiformes > Brachypteraciidae > Brachypteracias > Brachypteracias leptosomus. Next base: position 179,137 of record VYZX01013881.1, on the reverse strand, counting down.
ACCCCTCATTTTCATTAGCTATTATGTTTATGACTGCTCACATAAAGGATTATTACTAGGATAAGTTCTCTTTGCAAACAATCTCATTCCAAATTACAGAATTTGATTTTTTCTCTGGGGAAGCAAAGGACTATTTTCCTCTACATAGAAAACTCCTAATCTAGTATGGAAAGTGCCTGCAAATGTACCTCTTGTGAATACAGCTATCCAAGTCAAATGGCTTCGATTTTTTCCTGTATTGAACTAAAGAACTTGAAAACCTTGACAGAAATATAAGCTACTAGTACATGAAAAAAGAACATACACACAAGGAGCAAATCCTGATATTCCCCATCAGCACATGAAACCTAAACCAAGAGAACTGTTACTTATAATCCCAGCTATTGCTTTGATCTTACTCCCAGCATGACCCGATGAGCTGGCACTGGGAATGTGGTTGGAATGAATAGCTGGTGTTTGGGGCAGAGGGCAGGTGGTGGTAAAGGATTTCCCTTTTTGGAAGCAGCCCATATTTATGCTAGACATTAACTGTTGGGTAACCACAAGCTTATTCATAAAACATACAGAACTAGCCCATCAATTCTGTCAAGAGCTGACCTGATCACTCCTGTGTGCAGCACAGATTCATTGGCTGTGTTCATGAAAAAAACACATGAACCTACAGGATTACTGGAGGAAAACTCACAATAAAAATTTGACTCTCTGAGCCATTTAGAAGGCAAAATTGTAGTACTTTACAGTGATATTAAAACTGAAAGAGACAATGACAAGGAATTCAAACTGAGGCTAATGTTTTTCAAAGCTTTTTATGGTGCTCTGGCAAAAGATACTGTAATAGCAGATTATCCTGTAACATTGAAACTTCTGAAAATAATAGCAGAAGCTGTAATTTCAGAGATTTACTGAAGGAGCAAAAGGGAAAGATATTTGTGAAAATCTCTCTTTGTTATTAAAATTTATTTTAGATTTATTTTTATAAAATTTCCTTTCCTGACAAGCACAGCAATGTTTTGGCTAATCTGGATAAACAAAGCCTAGGCTGACCACTTTTCAAAATATGAAAAAAAAGCCTTAGGAAAATATGAAAAACAATATGACTTGTTCAGTTTTGTTTTCCTTTCTTTTCCTTTCCCCTGAAACAAGATGCTGTATTTTTACAGTGAAATTTCACCTGAGAAATTGAAATGCTGGGGCCTGGGCTGTGGGCCCTGAGCTGAAGTTGACCTATGAATGAGTCACAACCCAGCAACATGTTTTGTTCCCCAAGACCCCAGAGGCTGAACCTGACCTACCTGTGTAAGGCCCTGCCTTCCCCCAGGTGATTGTCATTGGGGTGGTGGGCGAGGCTAGAGATATAGTAACCAGGAACTGAACCAGTTGAGGAGCAGGAGCAGGTTCCTGTTGAGGGAAGCTTGCTCTCAGTGGTGTGTTCTCCCTTGGCTGATTCAAGACAGAGATGAGCAAACAGATGAAGAATATTAAAAGATGAAGTTATGCTGAGGGGATGTTGCTGAGTTTGGTGTTGGCCTGAGGAAGAAGAGATTTAGCAGCACAAAAATGCAAATGCAGAGATACAAATGAAGATATTATAAAGTAGAAGCATTCAATATGGCAGAGTTAATTTGATAAATACCTTTTTTTTTTTTT
>VYZX01013881.1:161471-177482 GCA_013401335.1 Brachypteracias leptosomus | reverse complement strand
TTTTTTTTTTTTTTTCTTAAATTGCACAGACATTTAAATACTGACTCTGCAAGCACATGGAAATGTAAGTTTGCATAGCAAACATTGTAACTGTCCTCAGTGAAATATCCTTGAATATAAAGTTAGCTACATATGTAATTGTGTAAGGGGAATCATGTAGAGGAATTCTACAATGGCAAATAAAATCACTTGATTATGTCCATGGGGCAATGGAACCCTACTGAAAGACCCTAAGGTCAGCCTCTAGTGATTCAGCTATGCTCTTCTTGATCCAGGTTGCCATATCTGCTTGTCCCTAAACTGTATTGCCCTTTCAGCTTGCTCTGTCATAGCTAAGACATCTCAGTGTGCCACTGAAGTGCAGGCAGTTCCTCATTCTTTGCCAAAAGACAGTATGGAACTTTTAGACCAGTATCTGTGATGCTGGTAATGACTGTAGAGACCATGACTAGCAAACATTAATCTACAGGTGTCTGAGTTCTTCTGCTATTCATATCTGCACACATGTTTATGCACACTTTATAAAGAAAGAGACTGATGACAGTATGCTGAGATTATAATAGGATAGAAATTTCTACTGAGATAAAGCTGGGAAGACTATTTTATTCTGAAATAATGTTACTTACTAAATTGATAAATTTGTTCTTTTAAAATATTTAACAGTCTTTTGTTTAATTGAAAGTGAAAAACAACGACAAAAATGTCACAGTGTATAAGCTATGCTCACTTTAGGCTATCTTGACAGTTTAAATTATTTGGGTCAAATTTACTTTAGAACGAGAGGAAACAATTCCCTTTGAAATTGGTAAGTATTGTGTGCTCCTTCTTTACCTAGAAATTTATCCTCCTTATCAAAACACTTTTGTCAGTGAGGAATATACCCTGTCCTACTTATTTGCCAAGTAAGCCTTACTTAAATAAATTCAGGTTTATGTTACTTAAGAAGTAAAAAATCTGAAAGTAATACATGAAAATATTTAGGTAAAAAAATCCTCTAAAGTAAAGATGATAAAGCCAATACACTGACATTCCAACAATCAAAAGCATACAACAAGACATTCCTGTGAGATCAATCAAAGCTTGAGTATGTGATTTTTGCAAACTCATTTTGGAACATTTTTGCAGTCTACATCAGAGATGTTAAAATATATACTGAAGCTTCACATGTCTAGCCCAGAAGTATCAAAACAAATATTTTTCTGCATTACATTATAAACATTTGTATTTTATTTTAGTTAGTATCAACAAGAAAACAATTTAATACAATAATCAACTGTGTAAAAAGAATTTTACTCCAGTAACATTAAAACCATATGCCATGAAAAGGTGGTATTAGAAATATCTTGTCTGGTAAGAAAGAAATAAAAATAGTACAGCAACAATAAGGCAATGGCAATGAAAGGCAGAGGCTCTTTTGCTTTAAAGACATACTGTGGACTGGCTTCTTAAAGTCCAAGTTAATATTTACTAACTCTAAGCACATTCAATAATTTCAGATTTTTTTCTTTTACTGGGGCCACTGCTCCTTTTGTTTGAAGACAGAGCAAAGCTGTGAATAATGCCTAAGAGCAAAACTAAACTAGAAGTAAATGACTTTTTTAATGTGAGACTTTCAACCTCAATTCCAGTTCCCCAGAGGCCATCTTTGACTCCTTCTCATGTAATGCTCTCACAGATGTCAACTGGGGATAAAGATACTTCCACAAAAAAGCTGATGAAGAAACTGCTGCAGAGAAAGGTGAGCTTACAAGTCTCTTTTGACACCAGTGAAGGGAAGTTAGGGTAGTGACACCAACAGTGTCGTGCAGAATGGCCAATTTAAATAAATGCACTGAAGAAAGTTAACAGTGACTACAGATAGCAAGGGCAAACTACACAGCAGTTCAACGAGTCAGTGAAGGCTACTGCTCAGCTAAAGTAGTGCTCAAAATTAATTAGTTTTGGGTATAATGCAACACTTGCTGAAGTGCTTAAAATGTATTTGTTAGTGTATCATGTTATTAGGCCTTTCTGAAGACTTGTTCTGACCCAGTCCAAAAAAAAAAAAAAAGTATCAGAAAAGAGCCCTTTTACATGGATAAATTGCTGTTCATCTCTGTATCATAATAGAAGTCGGGGGGCCAAGGAAAAGAAGTCATACTTTTTATTGTCTTAGTGACTGATGCAAGCGGTGCAAGTGTTAAGGTTGCCAGGAGCTAAGAAGGAAGGTCCCAGGAAAGGAATGAAATTAACCTCTTCCCTGCTATAGACTGAATATTTGAGCAGAATTTTTATTAAAATTTGATTCCTCTTCTGGAGTAAGATTTACAGTTCTTTTAATGCATATTTTGTTTCAGTTGAAACCTGTTCGACATCCATTGTGATATTTCATAATAGCATAAATGTTTTGCATGAGTTTACAACATATATAGTAATTTTTCAAGTAAATGGTATAATTTCTTCCATCCCCATACTCTCTGAAAAGTTAAAACTGGACTTTCCAATTTAGTAGCTAAATAAGAATTAAAACCCTTATTTTTATTGATATGGTATATATTTTATTAATTTACTATGTCAGTTTCCATCTTTGTATATCTGTTGCTCATTGCATATCTTAGCATTCATATGTTTGAGAGACCTTCTCAACTGTGGCTTTTGAAATACATTCCCCCTCTGTTTTCTCTCTGACTGATAACATTAGGTGGTTTTGCCCTTTGATTATGAAATAGTCAATAAGGCCTCTGACATAGGTTTAGTTAACGACATATTAATATAGAAAAAAAAGGAAAAAAGAAATTAAAAAAAATGCTAGGGATATCATGTCCTATTAAAGCAGTGATTAGATATTTGCTGGTTCACCTTCAATTATGGATGATAACTGAATGTATGGAGCTTTCATAATTTATTAAGATTTAGAGTAGATCTCAGCAAAACACAAACATGTCCTTGCACATCATTCATTTATCATAGCAAAAACTACATGTACATGTACATAAATTAACTCCTATGGAAAGCTATTTTTTTACTACAAGTAATGTTGGTATTATTTAAAGCCACTGAACTTCATTTCCTAGAATCTAATAGGAAACTCTTCACAGAATCACGGAATGTTAGGGATTGGAAGGGACCTCGAAAGATCAACTAGTCCAATCTCCCTGTCANCCCAACTCTCCAGCCTGTCCAGGTCTCGCTGGATGGCAGCACAGCCCTCTGGTGTGTCAGCCACTCCCCCCAGCTTTGTGTCATCAGCAAACTTGCTGACAGTGCACTCTAATCCCTCGTCCAAATTGTTGATGAATATGTTGAATAGTGTTGGTCCCAGTACCGACCCTTGGGGAACTCCACTAGATACAGGCCTCCAACTAGACTCTGTCCCATTGATCACAACTCTGTGGCTTCTATCCTGCAGCCAGTTCACAATCCACCTCACTACTCGATTGTCCAGACCACACTTCCTCAGCTTAGTTGCGAGGATGCTGTGGGGGACTGTCTCAAATGCTTTGCTGAAGTCAAGATAGACCACATTCACTGTGTTACCATCATCTATCCACCTGGTTATCCTCATAAAAAGGTATCAGGTTGGTTAAGCATGACTTCCCCTTGGTGAAGCCATGTTGACCATCCCTAATGACCCTCTTATCCTTGATATCCTTGATATGCCTAGAGAAAACTCTTACCTAAAACAATGTTAATAATTACAAATCCCTTCATCAGTTGCTGTGTTAAATGCTTCATGTTTCACTATTTAATGCTTTCATTAAATTCACCAAGACTATTGTCATAGGGGAAGGATATCAGCAAAATTTATACAAGATTTATCCCACTGCCTTATCTAGTAACTGAACTTGCAAATTGTTTGTGTGTGGATTAGGTAAGGCTCTTGCTTTTATTAACTGCACAAAAATGAGCCTGCCTTTCACCTCTGCTTCTTCTCAGTAAAAAAAATTTTAAAAAATCTTATGTCAACTAATATAGTTGTTTGTATACACTTTAAATCCTCCAATGAAAAAAACACACTTCTTTAAGTTGGAAAGGCAACATCTCCCTTTTTCATCCTCTTGCAGCACAAAATATTTATTAAAATGATAATTCAAGTGGTTTGCCATTAAGTTTATCATTTAATGAAATTAAAAAACCCCTTTTAATGTATTTTAAAAAATAATACTTGATTTTTTCCCTCATAAATCAGAGATTCATTGCATCATAAGGAGTGCTTTTGTACAGAGGCCTTTTGCCTTTGTGCAAATTTGTCTCTTGTACAGATTTATCTTAGTTTAGGAAGCACCTACCTAGCCCAAGATGACATTTAATATAGCATATAGCATATAGAAGTTATTATGCTGTTATTATGTCTTTGTCAGCATATTTATTGATTTGGCATGATAATATTTGATTTGAAATAACATTCAATAGATTCATGCTATCCTTGCTAGACCTCTAATACTATTAGTTTATAATAATTTTCTTCCTTAATCTATCCTGCAGAAGTAGAATCCAGAAAGGCTCTCATTTGTGTATGTATAAAAGTGTAAATTCACATTCAGCTGTACAAGACAAAATAGATTCTAGACTAAAATGTCTATCTCACAATTACAGAAGAAATAAAAGTTATATCTGGACCTTCAGGAAACAGTAGATTTGAGACAATGCTAATTCTAAAGATAAGTTAGATTGCTAACACAAGTACAAAGAGTTTGTCAGAAACTACTACCGCCTTTTAAATTGTGCTCATATTTAAAGTCATGATGTCAGTAAAAAAGCAAGAAGTTAGAGGAAACATTGTTGTGAGAACGTTCATCAGAAAAAAGTTACTCCCATATGTCATTACAAAGCTAGCAGCTGTGTTGATGAAATCACAATTCCTTTTGGTGACATCCATATGGAATGTAGAACTTTGACATTACCCTTCAGTAAAAGCTGTGGTCTGATTTTCTGCATATAGCTGTATTAGGCAATTGTCAATTCTATTTGATATTTTGTTCCAAAATAAAAATGTTATGGAGCATATAACTACATGAAATTCAGAGTCACATTTGGTGTGAAATATTTTTTGATGGGCTTTGTTCTTGACAGAAATAAAATTGTCTGAGTCACAAAAATCATAGATTTATGGAATCATAGAGTGATTCAAGTAGAAAAGGACATGAGGATGTTTCTCATCCATTCTCCTGCTCAAAGCAGGGATAGCTATGAGATCAGATCAGGATGCTCAGGTCTTTATTCAGTTAGTACTTGAAAACCTCCAAGAATGGAGCCTGCAGAGCCCCTCTGGACAACCTGCTCCAGTGCTTGGCAGTCCCAAGGATGGCTTCCTATAGGAATTTACATCAGAAATTATGTGCCAGATCTTCTCAAATTGATTTGAATTTTCTACTTTCTACTATCAGGAATGTTCCAATTTTTATTTCTATTGTACTCTCCCTGAGGATTTGGTTTTTGAGTTGAAGGTCAGGACAATTTTGTGAGTATATTGAGAAATCAGTTCTGCTTCCTTTACACTTCTCATAGATCTTGTGATCTCTTTAATCTTTTTAAGAACCCCACGTTGTGATTCTTCAAGTCTGGAAATGAGCCTTTTGCATTATAAGACAGGAATTTTGAAATTATGAAGGTGCCTATTACACAGGAAATTTCACTGCACCTAAAGCACACAGTATTTTCAGAACAATTCAGTAATCCAGTCATTGTCACTGACAGCAATGGCACATCCTCTACCTGCACTGTGAGTGATGAAATGCCCTGAGTGCCCTGCCATGAAGATAACAGGGACATTATGATATCGTCAATTCTTATAATCAAGGTGCCTAAGTAAAATTATATGCAAGTCATACTAGACAGCCATAATCATTGCTTCTGACTTAATTAAGCTATAGATCAGTATAGGACATACTTACTTGGTGTAGACAATAAGTGGAAAAGAAGTCAGAGATTTTGCTTCCTTCCCATGAATGCCTACTGTATTTTGAAATACTAAGAATAGTAAAGGGAAAAGCAGGAAGCTGAGAGAATCAGAAGAGACTAAGGAAAATCTACAGATCATTTTAATACAGCATTTAAATATGGGACATCATATGTATCAAACCAGGATCACATACAGAACAAGTTGTTGCACATCCAATATTAACTCAAAATTTCTTACGTGGGCTTATATTTATTAGCTATTTCTTGCTGTCATTTATATGAAAACAAGGTAAATAAACAGCCTTCATATTTAAGGTAAAGAGTTTATTTGATATCATAAAATTATATAGGGAATAAATAGATATTATAGAAGAGTAAATAAATGGCAACAGGCCGTACCTATTAGGTATCCTATCATCTTTCCTAAGTTGTCCTATCTGACACTACTAAACTGAGATTATTAGCATTTCCATTTTGAATTATATTAGGCTAATTAAGGTCACTGGAAGCATTTGCCAGTAGTCACAATTATGAATGTACGTCCACAAAGGCAATGAGCTTTTAAAAAGTAGTTTATACTTTATGCTTTCTATTTTATGATATATATAATTTACCTTAACAACGAATGAGATTGTCAGGGCTCTAGATATGCTACTAGCCCATAACTGCCCTGAGCAACCTCACCTGGGGCCTCCACCCACTCCCTGCCTGTGGGCCCCTTGCAAGCTCAGGACTGGGCACTTGCTCCGTGCCTGGGCTGTGCAGTAGCTGTGCCTGTGCAGAGCCTCAGCTCTGGCTGGGACTGCTGGACAGGCCCCCAGTCACTGCTCTATGTGGCTGTTGGTAGACCTTGTTACCAGTGCTGTCTGCTGCATTTGGGTCTTGTGTGGAACTGCCCTGCTGGTGACATTTTTTTTTTTCAATTGGGTTCACAGACTGCTCAAGAAAAGGTTCTTGCTCAGAGCATCATTTAAGAACTATTTTTTAAATGAAGTTTACAATGCTGAAGCTTTTGATCAGTGAAAGCAGTGTTCAGTAGTACAAAAACCTAAACAAAACCCCCAACAAAAGGCTAGAAAGTATCCATTTGCAAAATACCTCGACGGTGGAGTGTTTGTCATACCCAGCTCCACCCAGCTTGACTTTAAAGACCTAACAAGGTTTGAATTCCCTGATAACAGAGCATTCAAAACTCTTTCACAAGATCTGCCACTGTTGCTCTTTCAGTGTCACAAAGTGGTGAGAAGTTTAGTGCAGAGAGGTCACAAGATGTTTTGTCATGCATCTCAGCTGGTTGTGGTCTCCGGAGCTGGGGAGACGCCATGGCAGCAAGAATGTGGAGAGCCAGCCTATGCAAGCATTCCCTTCATTACTCACATTGCTGGAGCAGCACCCTGTGATAGCAGTGAATGTTAAGAGACTATAAAAATGGCAAGAATTCAGAGAGTAGACAGGTTTCTGAGGCTGCCTCAGGATTCGGGTGATCATTTAAATGTTATTGGGAAGGCTCAAAAATTAAAGCAACAGCTGCTTTTTCATTGGAGAATCAAGCAATAGCAGATAAAATGAATTTCGTAGTTCCTTTCAGAATACCTACTGAATGAATGGCAAAACTGACTAATTTTGCACATATAGTTGTATACTGACTATTTTTGTACATACGGTAGCATCTGCTACTGTTAAAGTGTACACATGTAAATAGAAATTTTCTACATTGATGCTCTAGCTTGCTGCTTTGTCACCTGCCTCTTTTTAGTGCTTAGTATATACGGTAGTAATTGCATGGCATGCTGAAGTCCTGTGTGGAGATTCCTGCACTCTACAAGTTATCATGGCATTTTGCCCAAGACTTTGTCTCACTTTCCTGCAGGGTTAGCCTCCTGCAGCAAGCTTACTTGGCTGTACTGGTCCCAGTACCTGAACTAGGTTGCTCAGAGATAGCTTGTCTTACTGCCTTATGTAATAAATACCCTTTTTGTCTGTTAGCTACTGGAAAATGAGACACTCGCCAAGAGTTTCAATATGTGTGCCATGCCCAGTGATTATGAAGGATGTCTATTCCATTTAAAAATCAAATTCTTTCTAAGTTAAAATGTTGAAACTACCAGTATCATAGTTTCTCATGAATTTCTTTGTTCACATTATAAACACAATTGGAGGGCTTTAATTTTACACCATTTTATTTCCTCTTTTTCAGTATGGTACAAATTATTCCACTGAATAGATTACATTCAGGGAACTGAATGGATTCCTTGATGATTGCATTTTAGAAGCCTTTTGACTATGTTTCTATATATTATATAGTAAGGAAAACAATACACATTCAGTGTTAAATCATTATATAAAGCATCTATAAAACTGACTGCTGGGTTTTTAAGATGACACTTAAATCCTGATTTAAGGATTTTATGCATCCCTTCTGACAATCAGACTGAGACAATTGTCTGGCGACACAAATTTGCATCTTCACTTGCTTAATGAAGTCCCAGTTTCAAAATCCAAACATTTCTTGGCAGTCACAAAAAAAACCTGGCAAATTTTACTGCTCCTGTTGGATATTAGGACTAGCATAAGGAGAGATTTATGTTAGTATAAAAGCTAATAAATATTCCCATATAACATCAGAAAATAACATTTCACTCACACTATAAGAAAAAAACAATACCAAAATGCTGATATTCAAAAGAGAAAAATACATATTTATGGCTAAGTGTAGCTTACAAACACGTCATCTAAATCCTTAATATTGACGTTCCAAATCAATTACAAATCTTCTATCTACATCTGTGGTAGCAGTGCTACATACCTTGTTAGCAAGTTCTGTGAAGGAATGAATTTATAGACAAGAAATCCTTTTGTTGCCACCAACAAAATCTTCACAGTAACTATCTTAATTCCCGGGAAGAAGACCTATGTTAAGTGAAGAGAAAACTGATATTTCTCAAATGTAAGCATAAAAAAGATGTAGTAATTGCCCCAAACTAAGTACTAAGGTGGCAGAAAATTAAAAGATGAGGTCATACTTAAAGAAAAACCTAATGCTTTGAACTAACCATAGTCTGTTTATTTTCTCTAAATCCTGTTGACCCATTCTGTATTTGGATTTGTGTAAACCATTTAGTTTCAGGCAGTCAAAATTTGTTTTAGTGTAATGGGGTGCTCATGTCTGCATGTTTAATACTACCTAATTTTTCAAGACTCTTCTCACCTCTTTATATCCTGTCTATTGTCAAATTATTTGGCTTACAGTGAAGACTGCTGGCTCAGTATGAGCTATGGATTTCCAGTAAGTTGTTATTGCCTTTAATATATTAAGATAATCACTGTTTGACTTGCCAGTGCTCATCTATGATCCTAGAGAAACAGGGGGAAAAGACAAATGTGAAGAGAACAAAGAAGAAGGAAATAAATTTAAAAGATGAGCTTGAAAGAAAATTATGGACATACGTTCATATTTAATGCATTTATATTGGAAAGATATAGCCTGTTATGTTATCAAAATTCATACCAAATTACATCTCTGGTTCTTTTTTCCCTTGAGAAATTTACACTGGTGATTGGCATTTGCTGCTGAGCCCTGGCTCCTATCAGTGGATCTTGAACTGTATACATGGAATGCAATTCTTTGGTTCCAGAAATGGATATGCCATTGTGCAAGCATGAGTGAATTCACAAACGTTTAGCTTGTGACCTTGTCATCTGCAGTTCAAGATTAATACCTTTTTATTTTGAAGCTCATCATGCATAATGTAACTGACCATCAATTTGCTGTTATGATGTAGTAGGTATGAGCTTTGTACTAGAAATAACTGAAAATTGTGTTGCTTTCCTCAGGTACAGACTGTCTTCAGATCCATCCAGTTTTAAGTCTAGAAACCAGATCTCACAGAAAGTTGTAATAAACCTTCTATACTGTATGCTCACCCTGCCTCCTGCTCTTTTTTTTTTTTTCCTTAGTCCACTGTACACTCCTGTATCTATGAATTCCTGTCTGCTACACAGCTAATTCAAACTTGCTCTTGCATCCTTTTCAATCAGTAACAAAACTCCACTTGAAGTTCAGGACACTTTTCTGGTGTCTTTTTAGTTATAAAAGAACTAATAGGTCTATTAAAATAACAAAATAATTTTTAGTATGCTAATGAACAGATAGACCTAGTTCCTAAATATGAGAAATTCCTGAAAAGAGACCACATTTACCATACAACACACTTTCTTAATATAGAGTAGGCTACAAAACTATGTGAATGAGGCCAACTGATTTAAGATGAGTGACCAGATATACTCTTTAGAGCTTTTCTTCTCCAGTGTGCCTAAGAGGAGCTACTTGAAAGGATGAACTGAGTTCTCTTCTCATCTATTCTGAAGTATTCTGACTAAAATATATGTTTCAGTTTATATAAAGTTTATATATTTCTAGTTGCAGCAGCAAGGCATTTGTTATCTGTTCTTTTGATGTCATTTTGTGAAAGCTCTTAAGTTGTGAAACTTATATGATGTTCTAAACAGCAATGTCCAAAGATAGCTGGATTTAAACAACACAAAAAATAATCACATCTATGATTCTTTTCCTCTTCACTCAAATGAACACAAAAATAGAGACAAATAGCTGAGGCTATTGGCAAATATCTAGATAATAACTTGTCAAAAAGAACTCTGCCACACACTCACTTTTCTGATAACCCACAAGCAAAATTGCTTAGCTCCCAATTTTCCAAAAATTTGAGGAGAGCTTTTGTACATTAGCACAAAAAAAAAAAGAAACAAATTCCAGTGCTGTAATAAATAGTAACCTGACCATAATCCTACAAATGGAGTCAGCAAACATGAGGACTGCTGACATAGAACAATGAAAATCATAGGGTTTTTTAACAAGGCACTAATAAAGTCAGAATGCAGTCGTCAACCCTGCAATAAAATGTTTTAAAGTTTATGAATATACTTAAACCTAAGTAGAGCTTTCTCTGATAATCAGACACTTCATGTATTATTTCAGTGTGCTTCTGCATTAAAACACTAGAATATATCGATATATAGTGGAATACCGTGGAATAAAATATCAGGAAAGGAAAACATGAATGCTACATTGTATATCTACTATCTGTGCTTTTCCAAATGAATCAGAATGATTCCTTCACAAGTAAGCCTTCATCTGCCTTCAATTTATTACTAACTTTGCATTAATGTCTTGGGTTTCTGTACATGTGCTTGAGTTAGAGGGCAGTGAGCAGTCTAGGGCAGTCAGTAAATTGAGAACTCTCCACAACAGCTAACCCTGTGACAGCCATGGGCTTTATAAAGCCACGGATACCTGTACCTGTCCAAAGCTTGACAAAGTGTTTCAACAAAACAGACCCTGAGAACTTAAGAGATAATCTGCCTTCAAAAATTTGGGGAGAATTTTTTTCATATGTTAAAAAACCCCCATGGTGTGGATGAAATACATTTGGCCTAAATATAAGGCATGAAAAAATATAGCCCAATGTTTTTGAAACACATCAGGGTAGTAGAAGCAACGTACAAGAAATTAGTTTAAAGACAGAAATTTTGTTAGTAAATCACAAAGAAGCTGTAATAAATAAGGACCACTGTTTTTAGTGTCTGACAAACCAAAAAGAGAAACGCAGCCTATCTCATAGTCCCACATTTTAAACTATGCATGCTATGATTATAGTCATAAACAACAGATACTGTGTCTGTACATAGGAAAACAAAGAACAGTTCTTTTTTAGGAACTATCTGTAGGAAGAACATACAATTTAGTCAACAAGGGAGAGGGAATAACCTCTTGTATTCTTTCCAATGACTATAGTTTAGTATTTAGCAGAAGTAATGTTTTTGTTCTTTTCTGTGTGCTTTTTCTCTTCTGTCTATCCTTCTCTTGCTGAATCCATCTGAAGCACAGATTTTTTCTGTTCTTGCACCTGGTCCAATAAACAGTACCCCACCATTTTAACAAGTTCTAACCCACAGCACTTTTTTCAGACAGCTGCAATTGCTGTGCTCTCTGGCCAAGAAGCTTCTGACCTCTGGCACTAGTGCCAATAGGCAATCAGACAGGATGTAACACTCCAAGTAACAATTTCTTCTACTGCTGATAATGAAAAACTATCCAGCAATCCTAGTCCAGCAATCCTGTCCTGAAATTCTCTTATCAACTCACAAACTTCATCAGAAGTATGAGAATTAATTTGTGAACATGTATTATGTTTTCTTTCTTTCTGAAAAGCTGAAACTGTTAGTAGATGACAAACATGGGAAAAGCATTTTCATGCCTTGGGCTTGGATGTCTCTATTCAACTTATAGACAGGTTCAGAGGGGAAAACAATTGCTCAGTTTGGAAAAGGTAGGAATGTGTACATTTCCCAAATTGATATGGTAAATATGGATCATATGTAAAATATGATCATCTAAAAAAAAAAAGATCGTATGGAAAATATGATTCAGAGTGAATATTGCCCAAAATTTGACTTAAACTGAATATACTTTATTGCTTTTGACATTTCATGGGATTGTTACCATACTGCTGAAAATACATTCTTCTATTTTCATTTATTCTCTTCAATAAACATAGAAAAGTGTCTTTAAAATACAGGTGCTCATCTGCTGACAGAAAGTGAGAGCAATATTTTTTCCATTTTCATATCACAATTATAACCTTCAAATACTAGAGAGTCTTAAGACTGCAAATAATTTATGGGTTTTCTTGAATGCACATTTAAAAAATAATATCTTTTCATCTTTTTTTTACTTTTAAAATATATTTGTTCCAGATGTAAAAATTTCTAAGCAATGGGCATGCCCACCCAAAATATGAAACTGGTTCTGAACTTATGTTTAAACTGTCAGTATCTCAGTATCTTAGAGAAATTAAACTATATAATGAAAACAGCTGCTTTTCTCCACCTCAGACTCCCATGCTTACTCCAGTTCTTTTGAGAAGACAAGTATTGTTAAGTCTTTACTGCTACCACATATTTGCAGTATAAATTGATCCCATCTGCATACAGATATATCCCAAAACGCATCTTTGCAGGATTTTGTAAAATGTCAAAAGAATCAAGCTACTTTGGACCAGCACAAAGGGAGCATTCCACAGACAGAGTTTCTCATGGGAAACTGCAATATATGAATGGAAAATGAGAGGAGCGTGATCAGACAACTAGGTTAACCTATGCCTGATTGATTATGTGAAGAGAGGAAATCTGTCACATGGGGAAGATTGCTGTAGGGTCTTAAATTTAGGGGTAAATTTTTCAGAGCTTGACTTGTAGAAATTACAATTTTTTTAAAATGTCAGAAGTTCCTGCTGTTTTCTGGTTGTAAATACTGTGCTTGATCCAGTAGTCAAGTACACTTTTCCACAATAAAATTATTCTAGTACTTTACAAAAATAGCTCATAGCTGCTCAACTTTTAGTTTTGAGTGAGAAAGTCTGCTTACAGCTTCCTTTTTGGATGAGAAACAGTTCACATTTAGAATAAAGTTAGTCTTAAAAGAAGTATATGAGGATTAGAGCCCTTGTTTGAAAGAAAATCTTCAGAACTTTAAGTTTTGTGAATGCACTGGTGTTCTGGCAGGATCAACTCTATAGAGGTATGTTTGGCCCTTCTCTGCCTAAATTTACTGCAATTATGCTTAAGTAAACTATTCATATACCATGAAATACATAGGTTAAGCAATGTATCAGGTTAAGGTTGCTGTAGACATCCTATGTTTTCCAATTGTAAAAGTGGACTGATGCACTAAGAGGGAAAGTAATGGAGGGACAAGAGATTGGAAGAATGTTTGGTCACAAGTTGATTTAGTTGATAATGGACTAATACCCTCCTATAAGGATCCCTTCTGTCCCTTTCCGGCATCCCACTGTGCTCCTCTATTACTGTAAGAATCTACTAGACTAATGTTCTCTCAACAAAGCATGACAGAGCACTGAAAGCATGCTGATGTAATATCTAAAGGCTGGAAAGAACAGAGGAAAGACTCTTCTAGATTGTTTTCTCATTCTACTACTACTGGAAGACACCAGAATGACACTGCCAAATATCTTGATCAAGATTTTTAGTTAACTCTCTAACTTATCTTAACACTGCACATCTCCCTCATTGTTCTGCAGAGATTTGTATTTTTGCAAGGTAACTACGACATTCTTCTGTCATCAAACCAATTGGGATATTTATTTCTCTGAAAATGCAGCCTTTTTCCTACATATTTAGTCTACTGAACCACTGTCTATGCTATGCTTCTTCCTTCATCTTTATCCCAGCAATACTAAGAAGACAGATACACTAATGTGTATGGAATGTCATTGGAAGCTCTGGGAGTTATTCAGCCCTACAGAAAATCAGATTTCATGTTATGTGTCTTCAAGACATTCACAGAATTTTGTGATGTACAGGTAACAACTCTGCAGGACAAGAAGTAATATTGCTTCAAGTATTCAGATGTTCTACTGCTGGCAAGATTTGGCTGTGGAAGTGAGTACTTGACATTGCAAGGTACAATTACTAAGCTTCCAACCTAGATATGCTTAACATCTTAGAATGACAATGTGTGATACCTTTTATACATGCTACTAGTTGTATTTAGCACTGGAAGGTATATATATTTTGGGTGGTTTCTACAATTTACTCCAGAAACTATAGTGCCAGACGCTGCTGATGTAAACTCTAAAATGTGAGTTAGCCTCTAAACTCAGATCTGCTAGATTTTTTGATAGTACAGAAAAAACATATAGGACAAATAATATTTTTTTGCAAAAAATCTCAACATGTGGCACTTCACTCTGTGTGAAAATAAAACCAGAGGAGAACAAGATTCTGACACTGAATTAGAATTGAACCCAACTGAAAAGAAATTCTGGTGCAGTACATGGCACTACAGCATAATGAATAATCAGCTCATAAAATTTCTGAATGAATCAAGTTATATTCTTCAGTCTGTATTTGTCACTGAGTATTCTTCTTTGTTTGTTATTTGTTTCTGTTCTCTCCCAGGCAGCCCACTTTTTACACATAAAACAAATGTCTATTTTTGAATTTATATTACATTAAACAAAGTGAAGTAATTATCTACTGTCTTACATACCCCATCAAAATTAGTTCATTTGGTTGATTTAGCTATATAACATTACATAAAAATAGGAAATCAATAGAATTGCTAATATGTATTTTAATTAAACTGGAGTAACACGTAATTCAATCCATAGATCTCAATTAAAAAAAAAAAATCCACCTTTCTAAACTATGTGGCTTTCATTTATGAGCTGCTGAAGTATAAATCCTACAAGTAAGGAAAACCAAAATCAAGTGTAATTCATTTTTTAGATAAAATGTTTAGCTAAATTTAGTTTTAGAAGATAAATGAAAAGAAAAATTAGTATGTTGATCTATCTTAAAAATTGCCATCCCATTTATCCTACTAGACAATGTCATTCCAACTAATTGCAAGGTTTTCAGACTTCTGGAACTATAGAAAAGATGTTTCTGGAGTAAATGGCAGAAACCACCCAAAAGCACATGATGCACTATTTTAGAATATTATTAAAGAAAATTACTTTATATTGTACCTATTGCACTTTAGAAGAAATTAAGGGTGGTAGGTGTAATAGCAATAAAGTAGTTTAGTGGTTGGAGAACACAATAAGAGATGTATTCTTGGCACAGCCAACAGGCAGGTATATTTATCTCAGAGACTCAATTTCTCTTTATACACATATTTAAGTAGGTCAATATTACTTTTTAAAAACAGTTTCAGATCATCCAGTGAAA
The DNA here is from genome assembly GCA_013401335.1 of Brachypteracias leptosomus. Taxonomy (NCBI): domain Eukaryota; kingdom Metazoa; phylum Chordata; class Aves; order Coraciiformes; family Brachypteraciidae; genus Brachypteracias; species Brachypteracias leptosomus. Next base: position 161,831 of record VYZX01013881.1, on the reverse strand, counting down.
TACCACAGTAACATCAGGATTATACTACAATCATCACAAGATCACAGTAAAATATGATAAAACAAATCTGATATCTATTATTGAGAAATACAATAAAGTGCATGAATAACAATTGTTAACACTAGCATTTTCAGAACAGAAATTTGGCAAAGCATTTGAGCTGGATGATTTCTGCTATGAATTTCTAGAGGTAAGGAGAACTGCTCTTGAGCCTCATNTTCAAATCCCTATTTAAAATCCTCCTTTGCCAGGATGATGAAAACAACCACAACAAACCCTTGTAATATAAGCAGCTGCTAGATGGCTGTTTTCCTGACCACAGTTTTCATACTGAACAGAGCTGTTTTTCTTGTGCTTCCC
>VYZX01013881.1:110349-152874 GCA_013401335.1 Brachypteracias leptosomus | reverse complement strand
TCACCCAGACATTCCTGTTGTTTCAATAACAACTTAAAAAAAAAAATAAAGAAAATAGAGTAACTGCAGAAGGCCAGATCCTAACAATAGCAAATGTCAACTGTCTGCATCACAAACAAGATTTGGCACGGAGACATATAGAGAGAAAACAGTGTCACTGAAATCGATAGCAAAACCTTTGCTAATTTCGATACTCAGGAGCTTGTATTGGCTGTTTAAAAGAAAAGTAAATAAACATATATAATTGAAACTGAAACTAGACAAGCTACTTTTTCAAGGAAATATAAGGGACTGCTCTGAAAAACTGCAAAAGAAAATGAGATTTTTTAATTACTTTTCATGTGCTGTCAAGTAAAGGTTCCCATAGCATCCCATTTATCCTTTCATTACATGGCTTCTGAAAGTCTACCAAACTGGTATCTGCAAAAAACTAAGGTAAGCCTGAAGAGGACATGTTCAGAATCTTGCAAATGAGATGAGTAACATGCATGAAAGCATTGGACTCAATATCCTGAGGCATGAGCAAACTGTCACCACTGACTGGTGACTCAGAGTGCAAATGCTTCCTTCAATCTAAAAAACATTAATGTGGGAGAAAGACAGATGTTACTAAAGAATACAGGACTTACTCTAAAAGGCTGGAGATTAATTTATCTTCCTGAGCCTAATCAGTAGTACAGGAAAAAAAAACAACAAAAAGAGAATGCATAAATGCTTCTGATTAAGTATATTTCTGTTTGTTACTCCTATTGTATATGATTTGTATTGCTGTAAACAATCTTCTCCATGCTGTTACAGAACTAACAGCAGAATCAACCTGTTATCCATTAGCTGTCTGGATATGGACAAAATTTACCTAGAGACTGAAGCAATTAAGGTCTTTTATGACTAGGAAATAGTTTAACTAAACATGTCTATTTTTTGTACCTAGCCTACATTATTTTAAATTTTCTAACTTGTTACCTATAATCAGTTTTTCATCAGTTAGATTTATTTTCTCCAACATAAACAAAGCATGTGGGTGGTGAAACATGGCACCCAGAGAAGTGGTAGATATCCCATCCTTAGAAACATTCAAGGTCAGGTTGGATGGGGCTCTCAGCAACCTGACCTAGTTAAAGATGTCCCTGCTTACTGCAGGGGGGATTGGACTAGATGACCTTTAAAGGTACCTTCCAACCCAAACCATTCTACGAAACATCCGATGTTTATTCTTCAGGGGCCACTATTACAACTGCTAAATAAAGTAGCACAAGGTAATTTGTGTAATTTTATTTCAGATTAAAATACACTTTGGCCAATATTTCTCTTCCTTTGATATATGATGCACTTTTTCAATTTTTACCACATTTACAGACCTTACACTTTATCTGTGTCCTTGTTCAAAGAAAACTGTTGACTCAGATCTACCAGGAGTTTATCTTGTTACCACTTATCTTCCTCTTGTCTTTTTCACAATTAGTACCACATATTTTAAGACTAAGTCTGTCTGGAATATGCTCTATTTTACTGAACAATCTGCAAGCAACAGAGAAGAGTAGCATAGCACTGTCACCACTTGGAATGTAGTAGGCAGATAATTTTGCTCTTAGCAGGCCAGGGAGGGATGCAGAAGAAACATAAGACTTATTTTCTTGAAATGATCTAAGCATAAAGATCTAAAAGGTAGATTTTAAAGCTATTGCTGAGGGGCAAATTGGCTACACGCAAAAACTGTTTACACAGAAACTGTATTGCAAAACTGCATGTACAACAGTGTTTCTGGGGAAAAAGAAATATTTAATGGTCATTTTAATGACCAGTTTTAATGAAATATAGTGATTGAGAAATCTCTGAAACCTCAAGCCAGATGTAATTGAGCAAATCAGGGTAGAAAAACAAACACATTTAAAAAAATTTCAGTATATTTTACAGTCTAAAGTGAATCTTGAGTCTGAATATCAGAAAATATCCTTTTCTCTAATTTAAACAGTTACTTTAACAAAAGAGATATTTCCCTACAAACAATGCTTATCATAATTTCTTACAGTTTCACTCAACGCTAATTAAAAAAAAAGTCGTTTTGACAGCTCATTCCACCAGATGGAACTGTTCATAATACATTTTAAAATGTTCTTCTTCAGACATTAGTGTGTATATTATACACTGCATGCACAGTATGTATATGCTGGGAGCCCATCACTGAGACAAAATAACAGAGCTACTAAGAACACTGGACTTTTTCTAGATAGATTTAACTAAACAAAATGAGGGAAGACCAAATTTTAGTTATAAATTCAATTACAGTAGAAATTGACAATAATCAATATATGTTGCTTTGTTTTGTTTGGGGATTTCCTCCCCTCCCCCCCCCCCTCAGGAAAGAGAATACTTCTTAGGGTCCAAGATTCTGCTTCCTAAATGTTTCAAAGGCGAAATTATGCAGCATATTTAACACAAGTAAAGTACTGAGATTAAAAAAACTAATGCTTAACAAAGTTTAATTGAAAAAAATCTAATTGATTCATAAAGGAAAATGCACTATAAACAGGGTAGGTGAGAAAAGTATCCACAGTATGTAAGGGGATAGTCCCCCCCAGCTCACATAGGATGACAAAAAGAAATTTTCTTAAGAAGACTCATTCTCTGTCCTCTGGACCTCTAACTTACACTGAAGATGGACTTTTCTGACTGAGGGAGCTTCAAAATACTTTTTAGCAGGAGCTTTGTCACGAGTGTCAAAGCTGTACTTGGGCAAAAGAGAGAATCAAGGCCATTTTGTTCTGCAATTTTTTTTTGTGTTGTGAAACCACTTCTTAACTGTTAACAATCTAAGAGAAAAATGTAGACATCAAATTACTGTAATTTCATTGGCAATTATTGCACATAACAAGTCTCAAATACACATTAGACTTGTTTGAGAGAGTGACTTGAAAGATGCAATTTACACAACATGTGCAGACTGAAACAATATATTCTTTGATTCTAGAGATCACTTATGGAGATTTGGCATACAATGATTATGTTATGTACAACTAGATGCTAAGACTTCTTACCAAATGTTTTGTGTACAGTCCCTGGGAAAGGATGGTATTTTTTCTAAACATTTTTCTGCATTTTCCTAATATTTTCAACAAATGCCTAAAATATATATAACAAGCCATCTCTTTGAAGGAACATTAATATTTTACTTAAATGCTCTTAATATTTAGTATTCAGATTTCATCTCATAAAAATCTACTCACTACTGTACAGAAATAAAGCTTTGTGGAATCATTTTATTTGTATAAAGCTGTGAATGACAGTGTTATGAACAAGTTCCATCTCCTAAAGATAAAACCTAGCTCAAGGAGTGGATGAAAGTGAACCAAGTATTGATGGCTGTCTGTTTTTGCACATCACTCTATTATAGGTGCTTACTGCTATATGTTGACTGTGTGTAACTCAAAAAGGAACATTCCACATTGACATTCATCATAAATGTATCCCCAACCAGCACATATGGTATAAAATGCTTAGTGTTGTTTTCAAACAACATGTCATGCTGTGGGAAGATACAGCTGGAATAAACACATTTTATTTCGCCTTCTGACATTTTTCCATATGATTTAATTATTCAGGGAATAGTACAAAAGACAGTTTGAGTGCAATCTATTATACACTCATAAGTGAATTCAATACTTTGTCAAATATGTTTTAGCAAATAAATTTGGATGACATGGAAATAATATAACATTTTGTTGCACTTGATTTATCTTCTGTTATTTTGCCCAAAGGAACAGGTGATTCTGAGCTTACTTCCCCCTTTATCTATGTATTCTGAATAGTTCACATAATAAGCGATTATTCAGATATCAATGCATAAATTCACAAAATAATTCCTTCACTGCCAGAGAAAGAAAAGATTGATTCTACTCTATTTTCACTATGTCTTTTGACGATCAAAGAAAGAAACTAACAATAGCTACATGCAGAAGTGGAAAGAAAAAAGGACAGATTCTGTGTCAGCTCTGTGCAGATGCAGAGGAATCAAGTACAATAATCTTTTACATGCATTAGTCAAGAAATAGCACTGCACAGATACTTTTTTTTCCTATTGCAGAACAAAGACCCTGAGTTCATGCATCACTGAATGTGAGACAGCAGCTTTCCATCAGGGACTGGCTCTTGGGGAGCCTGCAGGCAAAACAATGCAAACTGTAATTAGAACACTTTTCTCTCCCATTTTGGGAATAAACAATCTTTTCGTTGTTCATGTTTACACAAATAACAAAACACTCAGCTGTGTTCTAGTAACTATAGATGATAAAGTAGCAGTTGTTATAAATAATATATATGCCACTGTAATTTAGATTTTCTAATAAATGTAGAAATTCATCCAGCACTTTCAACCTCTTGAGTTGCTCAAGCATGTATTTTCTGCATAGTATATAACTCAGATTCTGTAACATCTTTTCTGCTTAAATATTTTCAATCAAATGATATTAAGTATGATCACTTTAAAAAGTATTTAACTTCTTGTATTGTGTTTTCAAAAGCTTTTCAACTTTTCAATACCTAATATACTGAGAGAATAGTATAAAAATAATATATCTTGTCTGACCTCAAGTAACAGCTACAGAATTCCTCAAATTTATCTTGGTCCAATAAAAAAATAATAGTAGCATTTTTATTTCCTGCAATAATTACCTTATAGTCATGGAAGTTTTCACATTTTAAGCTGGAGCTCTGTAGGTGTTTTTCTTCCTTACAAGTCCTATCTACATCTAAATTCACTGTTTAAGAAACAAAACACATTGGAAAATTTAATATCTAGTATTATTGCATAGCCAATTTATAAATGGATGTTATACTTCAGAAGCAAAAACTAAAGCTATTTGCATTTTATTACTGCTTTTGATCAAGCCTTTAACATACTGTAGAGAGCAGACCTACACCAGCTGGGGATGGGTGAAGTGCTGGGGCCTAGGCTGTGGGCCCCAAGTTAAGAGTTGACCTATGGATGAGTCACAACCCAGCAACATGTTTTGTTCCTCAAGTGGTTCCCCAAGGCCCTAGAGGCAGAACGTGGCCCACCTGTGTGAGGCCCTTCCTTCCCTCAGGTGACCATGGTTGGGGTGGTGGGTGAGGCTAGAGCTATATCAACCAGGAACCAACCAGTTTGAGAGAAGCAAAGGGAACTAAGGCCTAGACATTTAACTTCACAAATTGGAAAGAGATGGTGGCAGCTTCTCCTGCAACTAGAAAAAGGGTGGAGTAGCATACGGAAACATTTAGGTTTTCTTCTCAGATTGACAGCACTTGTATCTGCATTTCCCACTTCCTGCTGAAACTGCTCTGATCATCATATTATGCATTAGCCTGTGTTTTATGCATTAGTTTGTTTTCTCAGCCACTGCTGTTAAGCCTATTCCGGTTTGCATCGGCTATTTAAATGCTTGATGACACAGATAAGATGTAGGATTTTCAACCTTAAATAGAAAACATAAAATATTGAAACGCAAGTCCTTGTACTAAGAAATATTTAAGTATGCTGTACTTAGTGGAATAACACCTAGAGAAAAAAATTTGAAAAAAATATTGTCAGAAGATACACAGCATTCTACAGTTCAGATCTACTTTATATGAGCAGGGGGATATTCAAATTCACACCTGCCACGTTTTGGTGGGTGCCTTAACAAGCAGACTTTTAGGTTAAGGAGGATCAGCTCCCTGCTAATTTTATAATGAAGTCCCTTATTTAGGAATTATTTCCTATTTTTCTACTAAAAATAGCTAGCAAACTAAAGTTCTAATGTTTAAAAATACTTTAGAAGTGACAAAAGCACATGAACCGCTTTGCTTCATAAAATTAGCAACATTTCATATGATACAAATTTTTTCATACCATCTTTTATGCTCCGGGCTCAATTCCATTCTCTCTGGAGTCAACGGAAGTCACTGTCTTCAGTAGATATAAAATATTGATTTCTGCTTATATTAAAAAGTTACAGCATTTAGCACATAAATCATCTGCTTACATTATATCACTTCAAGCAGAATTTAGAATCTGGATCAAGTAAAACTCATGGGTTGGCTAGTATTATTTACTCACTTTACTTCTTGTTCATTACAAAGCACCTCAGGTACTTTTCAAATCAGAATGAAACCTACATAAATCTAAAAATAATTTTTTATTGTCTTTAATTCCAGATGAGGAGAGGCTGACGATTTCACTTTAGGTACTTGCTAAGATTTGTTTGCATTCAAAACTGTGACTGCACCTCAGGAGGCAAGACTATGTGTAAATAGAAATTAAAAATAACAACAACAATTAATTTTTATAATTTATTTTAAATAATTTAGTAATAATTGAATTGGTATTACTACTTTTATTCTAGTTATAAAAATCATTATAAAACACTTGAATTTAATAGACAAGAATGAAAACTACTATCTTTTCCTAACTAATTTAATTTAAAATTCTAACATACTTTGAATTGGTGGGCTCAGTCCCAAAGAACCCCCAAAGAATTTCAAAACCTTAGATACACAGTGTAGTTCTTAGAATACAAAAAGTGGACAGTAAAATGTAGCAGCCAGATGGACAAGAGCTTCATATACTTATACTCTGGCAGAGATAAAAAGGCTTTGGCTACAGTATCAAATCAAGATTTATTTCTTATTCAAGTTCATGGAATTTTGAATTTTCATTTGGAGTAAACACAACTCCAGTCTTTCATGCTTTGTCCAACTACAGAGTAAACTGTGTGCAGTTTAACTACTTTTTCTTGGAAGACGTGCAGTGTCAATCATTTCATTATTGAACCTGTGGTTCTCTTCACTCTGGCAAAAAGGATTCTTCTTTCTTTTCAAATGTTTATTATTTGCAGAATAGTTCAGGTTGCGCCCTGATAAGATGAATTATATCCTCTAATAGCATATGTAGTCCTTCAGTGAGGAAGAGTCGAGCCATCAATTGTGTGCATAGTCCTGTGATTCTGTTGTGATGACTAACTTGGCCACTTCAGTTAATTAAAAGGCAATACAAATTGTTCATTTATGGGCTGATCCAGTTCTCATTAAAGTCAATGGGAATCCTTCCTTATTAAGAACTGGATCAGACTGTTCTCCAGTTGCTAAGTTTGGAAGGATATTGTGATCTAAGTTTAGGAAAATGTTAAAGCTGTAAGATGAGCAGCAAAGCTATTAGAACGTTGACAGAAAAATCTAGTGAAATCACGTACTAAAGAGTTATGCAATATAATGTAGCTATTTTCTCTGGTAGTTCATCTCTGAAGTAGCCCTATTACTTTTCTCTCTGTTGACCTCCACTAAAGGAAGTCAACCAAGTACAATAACATTGCAGTTACAACCAGCCACCACAGAAAAGAAGAATTCTCCGGACTGCAGTGCCACCCAGAGCAGGCACCAAGCGCAGAAATGGAAATGAGGTAATAAATTTGTCTACTGGTAATAGAACAGTGTGTTTTAAAGAATGCATTGAATTCTTCATACAGATGTAAGCTCTTAAGTTTTTTATTTTCTGGTTTGTGGAATCCAGTAGGGCTCCAAAGGTTAAAACAACTTTGGGTAACTAGAGGAGAAGAAGAAATGGTTGAGTTATTCTGAAGAAAAGCTGAAACAATTTTTCTTTGACAATCCATAACTGTAAATGTTTAACAACAAAAATCTGTTGCAATAGAAGTGCAGTGATTTCACAATTTGAAGTTTTGCCTAGTTATTGTTCCCAGCTTACAAATGGAAGTTCAGTTGTTTGAATTTAAGCAATATAAAATAAGCGGACTTTTTCAAGCATGTACTTTCTGATTACCTATTCCACAAGCTGTTACAATGCCCACTGAAAAGATATAATAGTGTATACCTTGGAAAGTTTATTGTTTTGAAATTAATTGTTGATAAATCTATGATAATAACAGCTGTAAATAAAATTAAATGATATTAAGTTTTGTTGAAGAGAGCTATATAATATCATACTTACGCATTATATTAAGTAAAAGGTTTACATCTTATCAATAAGTTATATCACTTGCATCCACAAGCCATTTAAAAAATAACTATAAACTATTCATGCTTTAGTAATTCTTAGATTGAGTTATATAAAAAAGCAGGGAAAAAAAGAAAATTTTTGATCTATATCTATATATTGTATATTAAAATTTATATATTATCTACAAAGTCATATATATGTGATAATCTACAATCTGTGTATGTTGCCTTCTACTTTATTCTTGTTTGTATAAAGAGTTACTGTTATATGTAACATCAGAAAGAGATGAAATATGTATGTGTGTATATATATATACACACAGTGTTTACCAAAGAAATCTTTAGAATGTTTTTTCTTCAAGTTACCATGAATACTTAAAGTAGATTCCTAACTGCACTTAAGTGCACTTTATTGTCACTTAAGTGCATACAGGATAGTCTTAAACAGAGACTTAAGTGGATAGTCTTAAATTGATAGTCTTAAGTGGAGTCTATCAATTTAAGAATAGTCTCTTTCTTAAATGGCAATAAGATTTCAACATTAATTTTTGTTAAAAACAAAAACATTGCAAATGGACCACCAACTCCAATCTGCATAATTAACAATTTCCATGAAATACACTTCCATGAAGTACATGGCTATAGATATCCTGTTGCCTGCCTCATTTAAATCTTTCTTTTGCATTCTAATCAGATAGAAACAGGGTCCAATTTCCAATTTGAAAAATAAACACATTAAAGAAAATTAGTTTAGGCATCATTACAGTGTACATACATGAGTGTCTACATTTTTTAAATGGACACTTTCTAAACAGCATTTAAGTATAAACCATAATTTCTCTGTATGGCTAATTTGACCACACATATTGCAAACTGTTTTCATTTTCCTTTATTGTCCTCTAATGAGCTCATCAAGAGTATATAATTAGTGCAGTAAACTGCATAACACAGGCTCTGCCCAAAAGCAGCCAAGCAGAGTTCTTGACTAGTCCCCTTTCCCACTGGAACTTAGTACTGCTAATGGACCATGATCAGTAGGAAGTAGATTGAGGGATATGCTCTTTTTTAAATAGCTTATGATCCTGGCTTGAAGCAACAGTTCTGAGGCTATCACCATCTGTACTGACACATACATGAAAGTTGTTCTGTCTCTTTTTAATGAAGCTACCAAGGTCAATTAATAATGGCTTTGGATGCCTGAAAGACACTGTAAGACAGCCAAGAGATTCCATGACAATTTCTCTTTATGTATAAAACTTTCAATATCCTCTGCAGTAGATAATCATAGTACTTTCTGCTAAAATCCAAAGCTACCAGTAGCTATGAATTCATAAAGATACAATTTATCAAATGATAAGAAAACATTGCAGACATAAGAAATGCACACACACAGATATAAATACTGTGTAACAGTCAGCTAGATTCTAGTCTAGGTGTGCTATGGAGGACATTATACTTGAAAGGTATCATTCTTCCTTTCTAATATGCAGTATATCGTAAGAAAACAGCACTTGGAAAAACAGTCACCTTGATGACTTAAGGATCTGCATTTTAAGATGCACGACATATGCTACACTGCTGTCGATTATCCCTAAAATAAAGAGGTTCTCATATAATATCTATGTTATCATATAAAAAATTATTCTAATTTTTGAGATCTGCTTACTGCAGGGAATGGCTCTTTGAACACAAGGAATTACAGATGTTTGGTTTTTTCCTAGTGTTTTTGACCACACCAGCCTCCAGAATACGTGGAAAACTGTCCATAGCCCAGAAAAAACACCAACTTTTCTACTCCCCAAATGGCAGCAACATGCTCTTTTCAAAAGAGATATGGCACAGACTACAAATAAGCAATTTTAATAGAAATTTCTCCCAGAAGAATAGAGTAGCATGTGTATTAATATGTGTGTGCGTGTGTGTGTAAGTATATACACAAGGACATAGGCATACATGCAAACAATATCCATGAAACCAGTTTTAGATCTTTTCGTACTGTCAGCCAATCACAGTGCTTAAACACTGCACATAAGCAACCGTCAGAAATGTAAAGCAGGGAGCAACAAAAGTTAGTAAATACTGCATTGAAAAAGAAGAGGACAATGTAATCTCAGTTTCTGTAAAATCTGGTAGCGCCATTCCTCCCCAATCACTGTTTATTTATTAGACCCTGCATAGCAAAATAGCACATTAAGGATCTTCTCCAGTAATTAGTTTATCAGCGCTCTCATCTTCATCTGCAATTAATCATGTAAAATCATATCACCAGTTTAATTTTAATCCCCGCTGTTCGTCATCTCCAGAATAAAGTACAGATATGTAATGTGGTGGAAACAGTTTGCCATGTGAGTAAACACTTAAAATCTCAAATAAATGTTAAAAAAATGATGCATGAAAAAATTTCTGTATTTAAGGCTACAGTACCATTATAATTCATCTTCCAGTGTCGCTGCAGCAGATCTTTAAATTTCACACACAATTAAAAGCAATGGAAAAGGGAAATTGAAAATAGCTTAAGAATACAGAAATATAAATAATCTTTTTAGGATTTGCTTACATGTATTTAGATTTTTCTGTAACTAACTAAAATAAAAGGAGACAAATTATAAAGATTCTTAAAGATACATTTTTGCCCAACATAAATAACAATTTATGATACTTATTTCTATGGCTATATAAACACTTGCAAATAAAATGATAATTATATAAAGGAAAATCAAGAAGTATTAAGGATGTATAAATAAGAAACTAAGTTTATTACACGACAGTAGGGAATTGTTTATCACATTCTTTCCTGGATGACACTGCAAGCAGTGCTAGATTTTAAACAATGACTCAAACAGTCATGAATTAAAAAGAAAAAAATCCCCTAAACCTAATGTACTATTCTGCTCTGAAACAAAGCTACTATTTACACTGAACCAAAGAGCTCCTTCAACTGAAATTTTTCAGTAAGTGAAATTCCATAATGTTTACAAAACTAGAATGGTTATAGAAACAGCATAAAGAGTGACAATTTTTTGATGTTTAATGGAGATTTATAAAATGTCCCAGGTTTTGTACGTGTTGTCATATCTAGGGCAGGACATCTGTTTTTTATAACATTCTCCCCTGAGAAGGAAGGAGAAAAAGTCTGCATTTAGCTACAACTTCAGGATATAGCTGCAAGTCCTCAGGAGTGAAAGAGTGTAAATACTGATGAAAACAAACTGGAAATGTAGAAAACATCTAAGTTAAACTAAATTTATACATTTCCTTGTCACACACACTATTTTGGCATTAAAAATATGTTTCTAGTTGCACTTCTAAATATAGGTTATATCTACATTAGATCTAACCAAAGAAAAAATGAAATGTCATTCTCCATTGCAATCAATCTCTGCTCTTTTCTTGAAAGCAGAATAACTTGTGAGAAAAAAGTTTTTAAAATATCTGAAAAGAGATGGACATGAAATGAGACTGTTACTTTTTAAATAAAAGACTTAACTATTCCAAATAGTTTTTCATTTCCTGCACTGCAACTTAAAGGTCATGATTTAACATAACCGTTCCTTCAAAAATATTTTCCCTTCAATAATGCTGCTATCTATGTCATTTTCTATATTAAAATAAATTCCATACTGAGTAAGGCCTTGAAATAAAATTAACTATCTTTAACAATAGATATTGTGCTATGGATCAATATGTTTCATTGTAGATTTTCTTGTAATTTATAGCTTTTATTATTTGGAATTCGTACACTTCATACATGTTGTGCAAGAAACTCTCAAATTTCACAATGTCATTTCATCACATATGTACCCACCCAACTGCTAAATATTGCATCTCAATCCCAGGTGTTTGACAGATATTAAGTGCATTCCCAGTTTCTGCCTGTAGTAGAGATTTGCCCAACCCATGGTGGGAACTCACAAATTTTTGGAAGAGGAATTTTCATCTTGAAAGAAGAGCAATGAAGCAACGAAGAGGTTGGAGCAGGTCCAGAGGAGGGCCACAAAGATGACCAGAAGGCTGGATCACCTCTCCTATGAAGACAGGCTGAGAGAGTTGGGGTTCAGCCTGGAGAAGAAAAAGTTCTGGGGATATCTTATTGAAGCCTTTCAGTATCTGAAGTGGGCCTGTAAGAAAGCTGTGAAAGGACTTTTTATGAGGGCTTGTACTGATAGGACAAGGGGTAATGGTTTTAAACTTCAAGAGGGTAGATTTAGATTAGACGTAAGAAAGTTATTCTTCACTATGAGGGTGGTGAGACACTGGCCCAGGTTGCCCAGGGAAGTTGTGGATGCTCCATCACTGGATGTGTTCAAGACCAGGTTGGATGGGACTTTGAGCAACCTGGTCTAGTGGGAGGTGTCCCTGCCACGGCAAGAGGTATGGAACTAGATTATCTTTAAGGTCCCTTCCAACCCAAACCATTCTATGATTCTATATTATATAAAAATTCCTGAGACCAAAGAGTTACCTTGAGACAGAGCTGAAATCATTGAAGGACTTGCCTGACATTTTGCAAAATTCACAAAATTCTACTTTTGTTGATATTCAAAACACACACAACCCTGCCATGGAAGATAAACAATCATAGTCTAATGATAAAATGATGATATAGCACCAGCTAAATAGGTTTTCTGCCCAGCAAAGTACAGTAGAAAAGGTACAGTCTGTTTCTGATCAGGTCAAGGACAGATGTTACACAGAACTCTAATTAATGGCAATTAAAAGAATATTGTATACTCACAACCACTTCCAATGTGAAAATGATGTTATATAAAAAGAAACATAATATATAATTTATATATAGATCATTGGAAACATAATATATAATTAATATATGCATAACTAATATGGTGTTCAGATAAATGAATTCATGGCATGGTGACTGTCTCTGCATCTAATAATGTGGGCTTCTGTATTTAAACACTTTTGCTTCAGTTAGCACCAGATTCTGTTCTTATTAAGATTTTGAAGAGGCCCTCACTTCATGAAATTCCCTGATTCCTCGGGCAATTTGTTTCTTTGGGATCATTAACTATAAAAAGTATTGCCTCAGTGTAAAAGAGGGTACAAGAGCTGGACCTATGGCCTCTGAATAAACATACGCATATGTTTACATAAACAACATATCACGTCATTCTAACTACAAAAAATAAAGCCACAAAAGGGACCCTTTTCTCGTAATGGGGGTGAACAACTGCACTTGACAAAACACACTAAATATTAATCATAAGAGAGTAAATGTGTGCAGAATCCTGCCCTTGAATAATGTACTATGTATGTCTGATGGCAACCATGCAAGCAGAACAAATATATTTCTCTCTGCAGTACTGAGAAGTATTTTTGTTAGCTTAAAAGGACTAAAATTATAAAAATATCCATAAAGCACAGCAAATTAACTGACCACTGTTTTTCAAAATTAACTCCTACAAAAAACTCTTGATATTATTTTATTGCTATATCTTGATTCTCAACTGAAATACAGTTGTCTTTACTAGTAAAAAAAAGCCCTCAAACATTTCAACATGCAACCTTCTTATTATATTTGCTGTCTGAAGTTTTGTATCTAATTAATGCAAACGCATAAACAGAACAAATCATTGAAGAATCTGCATATATTCTAGCCATTTAACAAACGTTTTTAATTGCCACAGAGTATGCAGACAGTTTAAACATAAGATGATATTTGAGGATCATTGCTTGTTTAACAACTCAGATTGACAGCAAGTCTTGATTTCTTTTACCAGTTTGTTGCACTGTGGGATTTGCAAATCAACAGCTAAACAATCTGGCTACTACCCCTGGAGAAGCCCTGTGAGTGCCAGGAATCTCTACCAGTATAAAAGAGGCAAAAATAACAGAGCAACCTTCTGTCTTAATTTTTACCTACATTTCCATTCTATCAATCCATACACTAGCATAGGTTTTAGAAGAAGGTGGCTACAGAATTGTTTCTTTTGTAGGGAAAGGACAAAGCAAAAGCGTGATATGTTGGACACTAAATTCACAGAAAAAGGACTGAATTATTCACACAGGAATATATTAATACTTGCAAAGCATGAAGCCATCTCAGATTCACTTCCTGATCATTAAAACAAATCAAAACTGCATTGGAAGTAACTAAGTAACTTTTTAGTTACTGAAGGAATAAATTGTTGGACTATGTCTATTCTCCCGGGGTCAATTGGCAGAAGCATGCTACATCACACTTGGCACTATCTTTTGGGCCCCAGGTGACATCCATCTGACCCTCAGAAAAATATTTTGGTTTTAGTGCTCTCTTCAGTTCAAAGCGCCTGAAATAATGAGTTGACTCTAATGCAGACCAGCAGAGTGGCATTTACATAGCATTCAGATTAGGAGCAGAACAAGGATGAGGTTGAGGGTTGTGGTAAACATGCTGCAATGGTATTGAAAAATTCTGTGGTAAGGAGGTACTCAAGTTACCAGTTTTGTGCACACTACTTGCTAGAGGAATGATCCTGTGTGTGCTTTATAAACAAAAAAATGTACTTGCTTTTTAGTGTAGAAGCCAAGCAACAAAAAGCTAAGCAGGGAATGCTGCATAATATCATACAGTGCATGAATAATAAATGCTAATTTTTGTATGATGTGATAAGAAGACTTACTTCTACACTTTTGAAGGCCAAAAATTAAATTTCCTTTACTGTGAGCAAAAAAGACTGAAAAACATGGCTTTTTGAAAGAAATGTAGAAAACATTAAAGTGTCTAAATAGAACAGGAAAAAGGTCTAGGAAGTTTCTTTCAACTATCAGCATTTCAAATTTGAAAATCAGAATCCCAAGAAATATGGTTCCAGACTCTCTCAATTATCATTTAAGCTTATTTTAATTTATCAGTTCATGTATATCAATAAACTTTGTCGTGCTGCCTAAAAAAATCCTGTGTTAAATGTATCCATCTTTGGGAACAATGATGTCTCTATTACTGCTTTCATAAGCACATGAATTAATGGTAGTGATAGCACCCTAAATTTTCCTTCGTTCTAATTCACTGATTTGAATTCATCAGACTTAAGTATTTATTTATTCCCTGGCTGTTAAAACATGGCTCTAGTACCAAGATTTTAGAATGACAGAATTTCTCTTTTTTTTCAGAAACAAGGAATATCTACTTATTGTGATTATTTTGTAATCACTAATAACTTTACCAAAACTATTCTCTGGGGAAACCCAAAATAATCCTTGCAGAATCAAAATCACCTGAGATGATGGGATAGATGTGATATAGAGCAACTCTGTTCTAGTCAAACTTTCTGGTTTGAATACTTCACACAAAATAATATTCAATAATATGCAGTATTGATAGATTCTGCTGTCTATATTGTAATATAGATTTACCAGATCTAGCTTCATACAGTAAACGACTTGCTGTGGTACACAACCAATGCTTAGTTTAGGGTATTCTGATCCTGCTAGCTTTGCACATCAGCACATACTAACATGGGTATTTACATACGTTACAATACACAGCCATCATGATGTCAGCAATGTAGATGTTCACATATTTAGTTTTCCTTAATCTTGCTAATGTTAAGAGTGTCACTTGAAAATATTCCTAAATAGACACACCATTTTAAAGTGTTACTGGTTGTTCACATAACTCATGTTCACTATGTGTGCAATACATGAAATGCTTATGTAAACTGTTGGAGCCAAAATATTTATCTAGCAATGAAAAAATAAAATAAAAATAGTAATAATATTTGAGACAAGATACAAGAAAAGATACAGCTATAATGGATAAGAGCAAAACAGAAATAAACTTTAACCATAAATGAAAAATAGCTTAAACTACCATGGTAAATGACCACTTACACTTATTTTATAAATGATCAAGCAGTATATATTCAGGCCTAAGAAATGAAAATCCTGAAAAGTTAGAACTTGGTCAGTTCACTTCCAATTCAAAACTCTCTACTGAGTTCATGTATTTGTGGGAGTTAGACAGTGAACAAAACCCCAAAATTAATGGGTAAGGTGGCAACAATGATTACTGTTGAATAAAATCTGAGCAAGACAACTATATTACATTTCATCACATGACATTCTAAAAAGGTAATTTTGCACTCATGCATCATAGGTTACTTCTCAGAGTTACAACAAAGCAGAGATTTGAGCACATATCATATAACAATTGGAATTGTATTTCTATTTTATTTGTTTTGATAGCTTTGTGAATTATTGTTCATGAAAATCTTTGCTCCCTCTAAGAAACAACACAAAGAACGAAGTAGAGACAGACCATAACTGACAAATATGCTGTTTAACTTGAAAGGAATTTGACTCAAAAAAATTGAAAAGTTCTCATTGCGTTTAGTGATGTCAACTTCTTATCTTAAGGGTTTGACACTTGGGCAACTTCATAATCCTCAATTCTGAGTAAACCCTCCAGAGTTTAGTATCTGCATAATGTTTGCAGATTGAAGACCTTAGTCAATATTATTTGTATGCAGTATATGATCCAGAGATGTCCTAAAGATCTGGGACACGGCTGGAATTATGTGTCAGAGCACCAAAAAAAGAGGACAGTAAATTCTGAAACTATTACCTTGCATCAGAGGACAGAATATGAAACAAATAGCAACCTATATTTTGTATCTGTCTTGCAATTAAGAATATTATAAGGTAAATGTATTTTCCAAATAGGAAAGCCTTTTAAAAAAGGAAAAAAGCTTGAAATACTCTTCCTGCATGAACACACACTCTACTATGAGACATATTTAAATCTGCAATATACCTTTATTACAAATCCCATTCAAATGATGTAATATTTTCAAATCTAATTATCAAGGGTTTGGGTTTTTTTAAGTTACTGTTGTGCTGGTTCAGCCATCATCATTTTATGCTGCCATCAGTTGCCTGATCACACAGGCCAACGTTAAAATCAGCAACATCTCCTTGGAAATCTTTCAAACAATTCTGCCATAGGTTCCTGTGGTCCCAGCTCCTCCACTGCTCGTTGTGGTGCTAGCATTGACACAATAAACAGAGATGGCTTCTTCACTGGCCCTTCACGTGGAAGAACACCTTGAAGAGAGCTCAACAAGATGCAACCAACCCCAACAGAAGCCACACCCACCAGGAAGCTCCTCTCACTGATTGGCTCCTAGTTGATATAACCCTGGTCTCGCTCACCACCCCAACCATGACCACCTGGGTGAGGGTGAAGCCACAAAAACACAGGTGGGCCAGGTTCTGCCTCTGGAACCTGAAACCACTGGGGAAACAAAACCTTCTGCTAGGGTGCGAC
The DNA here is from genome assembly GCA_013401335.1 of Brachypteracias leptosomus. Taxonomy (NCBI): domain Eukaryota; kingdom Metazoa; phylum Chordata; class Aves; order Coraciiformes; family Brachypteraciidae; genus Brachypteracias; species Brachypteracias leptosomus. The sequence goes on along the minus strand of VYZX01013881.1, from coordinate 135,641 downwards.
TCATCCACAGCTCATCTCCAGCTTGGGAACCACAACTCAGGCCCCAGCACTAGAGTTACACATCGAATTCTTATTCTCCAGTTGGCCTTCACATACAAATCTCTGCTCTTACCTTGAGTTTCTTGGGTTTATTTGGGATTCCATACAATAAATACTAACTCTTCACTATCTACTAGTTTCAGCCAGAGTAAAATAGAATCATAGAATCATTAAAACTCAAAAAGACCTCTAAGATCAAGTCCAACTGTCAACTACACCATGACCACTAAACCATGTCCTCAAATGTCATGTCTACATGTTTTTTGAACACCTCCTGGAATATTGACTCCACCACTTCCCTGGGCGGCCTGTTCCAGTGCTTGATCAGTCTTTCAGTAAAGAAATTTTTCCTAATATCCAATATAGTTTCTATAAGTTTCATAAGCTTATGTAGAAGAAGCAGACCCCTAACAAAGAGGACCTTAAAGCTATATATATTCTCTGCTACTTCTTTATTTCCCTCCCTAAATTCAGTTGTGTCTGTCCTATTCTCTAGACTCCATTAAAAAAGACTAAATATCAAGAAATTACTTTTCAAGAAGATAAGAAATGGAAATAATCTTTGCATCTCCGCAACAGAACCTTTAATTGCTAACCCCTAAGAATAATGTAATAGGATCCTCATTATAGGTCTGCCTTAATTAAAAAAAAAAATAAAAATTAACCTTCCCCCATGCCTATTTTCTGCTTCCATCCTTACATATGCAATAATCCAGATGGTAGGTTCTCAGTTTTCCTGTTCACAGACACGTACATGTACGCCAATCACTTCTGATCACTTAAGCTTGCTGGGTACATATCTCTTCCTTGTTGGGACCTGTGACACAGTAGCCTCCCCACAACAAGTATTTGTTCACACCAATTCCAGGAACATTAGAAAAAGTATTCCAAAGCAACAAAATCATTCGCGTTCATATTTAGTTTCCCCAAAGCGTTTGCAGTACTAGTAGGAGGTTGAATAAGGTGTAGGGGAGTTCATTTTACAGAACATAACCAATTTAAGATCTTTCAAGAATAGATTCTGGCACCAACAAGCATGTCTCCTGTGCCCCAGGGCAACTGTCTTTTCATAATGCCTACAGTAATTATTTTTGCTGCTGCTCAATTAACATGCCACACAATGTTTTTATTACAGAGCCTGCAACTCAAATTATCCTTTTGCCTTATATTTATTTTACTTAGTACATAATCCTGGCCATCCAGGAGGATTTGCCTGTTACGAGCACTCCACTGGCCTTAATTTGCAACTAGCAGGCTTGTGACAATAGATGCATCTGCTGGGACAGTCTGCTTCTCTCTGAAATCTGTCACATGTATAGTTTATTCACCAAAGCTAACTTTGTTCCTAGTAAGGCTAATCTTTCCAGGCTCTCCCTGCAGTCGGTGGAGACTGAGAGGTTCCTCCAAAGATGAAACTTAGTTTCACACATCCAGTCTTTCTCAATACATTCTACTTCTTTCCATTGCTAGTCAGGAATAGCATATATAATCTACAGTTTAAAGTATAGATCAACATGTAACATTGTACTCATATTTGTCAATGTAGCTTTTTGTTAAGAGTTCCCATTAATCCAAGGCATTTTGAAGTTCAATTCTGAATAAAATAAAAAAAAAATCACAAAAATCTGACACAGTGCATGAGAAGAAATTAAATCAATTATCTTATATGATTAAGGATGTTCATAATTTTTCAGATTTAGTAGTTCTCAAGGTACCCTCAAGGTCAGCTGCGATAAACAGTTCTGTATAAGAGAGTAAAAGAATTTCTGCCCATTTAAGGATAAAATAGTGATCATTTCCTGGTTTAGCAACTAATTCCATTTGTACTATTCTGTGGTAGTAACCATGTACAGAGATTTAAGAACACTTGGCCAATCAACATGCAATGCAGTATGTAATACAAGGGGGAAAATACATTACACAACCATAAATCTAACAATAAAATCATCCTAATCCTTAAAACAGACATGATAAATTCTCCATGAAGTTGTATCTTAAAAAAAGAGGAAGATGTTAATAGTTTCAAAGACAAAGTGGGGAAAAACCCTCCAGAATAACAAGAGGTTCATCCTTGCTCACTTGGCTATGATCTTTAATCATATGTTAAAGCAGCAATCTGGATAACCCATTCAGGAAGCATGAGAATTAAAAATAAGAAGAATAAAGAGTTTCCTCAATTACCAACATTTCTTATTTCTTATAACAAATCCTAACACTATAGTCAAGTGGCACCAAAATTCCAGACTAGATCTAGTTAATATATATTAAGGCCAGAAAGAACTGTTCTGTGATGTGAGGACCACCGACCACCTATAACGATCTTTTTAATGACTGTGATAGATAAATACATAAACAAACAGCCAAAATGCACAGATTTTATGCATGCAACCAAGCAGACATACAACAGGGGAAAATGAAAGTACAACATGAATTTTCAAATCCCAGACTAAAAGTAGCTAGTGGAAAATTACTGAGACAAATACACATATGATGAGCTGTGGAATTCTTAAAATAGTTAAATGATTCCAAGATTTCTTCCAAATAAGATCTTTTTCCAACACCTTCAAAAGACTGAGAAACATCAATCTAGAAAGAAATCTGCATGTATTAGATGTAATGAAAACTGGTACTTTTAAAAAGAATTATTTGAAAAATATTTTTGTTGCAGAAATTTTGATGCCAAAATTCTGCCAACATTTTCCACAGAAAACATTTACTTTTCATTGAGAAACTGAAGAGCATATATTTTGTTATTTGAAGTTTCACCTGTGTAAGAAGAAAATGTTGATTTGGAAATTCAGTCACCATGGTTTATTGAAGTTACAGCTTCCTACACTTTTCATTTTGTTTACACCTTTCATGAGGCACCCACAGACTAAGCACTGACCAGTGCAGGTCCTAGATGAGGACAACCATGGGGAATTTAATGTGGGTAAAAACTGGCTACAGTGGAGAATGAGAGTATGAGGCATCAAAATTAAACTTGAAGAACTGCAGCAGAAACTGCAGACAAATATTTTCTAGTGCCAATTGACGATTTGTTTTGTTTTGTTTTGTTTTGAGCCCAAGACCAGAAACAGTTTGCAGTGTTCTATTTTTTAAATAGAAAATTTACACTTTTTTCAAAAAAACTGTGTAGGTGACAACTTCAAATGCTTTGGTAATTTTCCTCTTTACCAGACTTTAAATTTGTTGAGGAAGGAGACAGATGAGCATTATGCAATTTTTAATGAAATTTTCATGCCTTTTAAGATAAGGAAGTGTTTACTATCATATTGTCCTCACTGTGTCCACTTTTGCCTTATATTCCCCTATTTAATTTCCCTTGAATGTATACATCTTCTATGGAGAGAATAAATTTTAAACTTACTCCCAATGGCTCCCCAGATGGTCTTTCCCAAATATGTCCTGATACATACAATTACATAAGCACTTAACCAACAAATTGCAGTAAAGGCTGTTAAATAATGAGAAGATATTTAGATATATAATGCTAGCAAAAATTAATACAGAAACCATGTGTCAGTAAAAGTTATAGTATCAGCACAGCAGTGAAAAATACATGTAGTAAAAAGAAACTGGAGTGTTAGATATTTATCCGAGGTTGTGAAAAATTGTACAAAATATTTGTGTTATAAACAGTAAGTAAACACTTCACTAGAAACTGTGTCATAATACAGAAAATGAAGTGAGAAGAGTTAGAATTGAATGTTAGTTTTGGCATTTCTTACCTTTTCCTGAATGCTTAATTTAGCTTTCAAAGAGAGAATAACAGGGAACCTAATGTGGTGTATAAGTGGAAAGTCTTAATATAAAAAGAGGTGTTTTGGGTTTGTTTGGGTTTTATTTTATTTTATTTTCCAAAAATATAACTCCTGGCTGAAACAGCAGTTTCTGCATTAGATGTAGACACTAGTATTCGAATGCTCTGATCATAAATGTCTAATATAGTTGACCTAATTCTCAAGTAAGGAAAGTCAAAAGGGTACCTCTCACATAGTACAGTCCTATCAAAGAAGCCAAGATTTTAATGTGTAAATTGTATCAGCACCGGAATGGACAGATGATAGTATAAGAAGAATACATATTTTTGTTGGTGTGTCCAAAAAGGAGGATGATGGATGTGCAATATAGAAAAGGGAATCAATAGTCCAAAGCTATGGGCCTCACAAAATAAACTTTGTTGCCTAGAGTGCTCTTCAAAAACAATGAAAAAAGCAATGTCTTGAAATGAGATGAAATAATACAACAGAATAATAACTGAAGGACCTGAAGCACTTTAATCATTTGAGTATTTTGGTGGTTTAATCACAGTGCAATATTTACGCTCCCACTGGTATCATTCCATTACATGGTGCTTTAATCTGTTTTCCTTGAGGGCAAAAGAGATATGCCACAAGGAAAACTGTCATCCAGACAAGGAGTTCCCTCTCTCAAGCTCCTCTCCCCCTCTTACCTGTTTTTTTTAATTTGATATAAAAACAGAAACCCAGGTGCAGAGGCAGTTTCTGTAATTTTGGCAATTTCACACTGACTTTCACAGATATAGTCTTCTCAGAACAGAAACACACTAGCACATAAATTAAGAATATCTGCAATAAACAAACATAATCCACTTAGAATTATTAAAGGAACACATATTTCAGATGTATATTTGAAACAAAAAAAAAGCTACCTTAATAAATGTGATAAGTTGAAACCATATGTCCCCTCAAACTTGGGCACGTTTGTTTGCAACATACATAAAAAGAGAAGAATTATGGAGAAAAATATTTTCTCAGAATTATTTACCATGTACTCTGAAAGTAGTTCTAAATTAAGCAGGCAGTGCCGGTCCAACTGAAGAAATCTTTTCTCAGTCTCACTATATACAAAATGTAGAAATGAATTACCAAGAAGAGAGGAATAACTCCAAGAAGGGTAGCAGACAATTTTTTAACAATGTAGATTACTTGCAAGGGCCAGATCAAAAGAGAGGAAATGTAGGTGTCTCAGTTCTTTGCAAATTGAATCAGGAGCCTCAGAAGGGTGACAAAAAGTCCACAGGGAACTGTCTACAGCAAATCAAATGAGAAGTGCAGTCCAATGTCTGAAATTCTACTCCTCCAAAGCTCAAGGAGCTTTAATCAGGACTAAAGAATGCAGGCTGCAGCTCTGATCTATCTGGGGCATCTGGGGAATTGTGACCCTATGGAGAGGTAATCCCACCAAACTGAGGCATGTGCTGAACTAGCTGACTCTGTGGGTAGTACTTTACTAGATATATCTATGCCAGTCTGCACAATCCTTCATGCTGTAGCATGGTTAGATTCAGCAAAGAATTCAGAACTCCTCCCCAAAGATGAAATCACAGATGAAGCAAGAGTCTGTACCTAGCAGTAATACAAACAGCAGTTGAAAATTGTGGGTTCTAGTTCCAGCTTGCACAACCGTATGTGCATTTTATTTTTTCTAAAAAAACCATAGAATCACAGAACCATTAAGTCCAATCGTTAACCTAAAATTGCCAAGTCCACCACTACACCATGTTCCTAAGCACCGCATCTATGCATGTTTTAGATACATACCTCCAGGGATGGTGACTCCACCACTTCCCTGGGCATCGTGTTCCAATCCTTGACAACCCTTTTGGTGAAGGAATTTCTCCTAATATCCAAGCTAAATCTCCCTTAGCACAACTTTAGTCCATCTCCTCTTGTCCTATTGCTTGTTACTTGGGAGAATAGACCAACACTCACCTCACTGCAACCTCCTTGCAGGTAGCTGTAGAGTGATAAGGTCTTCCCTGAGCCTCCTTTTCTTCAGGTTAAACAACCCCAATATCCTCAGCCACTCCTCATAAGACTGGTTCTCTAGACCTTTCACCAGCTTCATTGCTTCAATGTCTCTTTTGCAGTGAGCGGCCCAAAACTGAACACAGTATTCAAGGTGCGGCCTCAACAATGCTGAGTACAGGGGGATGATCACTTCCCCATCCTCCTGGTCACACCATTTCTGATACAAGCCAGGATGCTATTGCCCTTCTTGGCCAACCCAACAAGAAACAAGCCAGAAATAAAGCTGCAAGCAAAATAAATTAAATTGACCATGACTGCTGTGTTTTAATGTTAATGTTGCAGGTATGTGTTAGATTTGCTCAAAGCACACCTGTAAGATGTGCTCTTTGTCTCATTTAGAGACCAGATAAATACCTGCTGATATTAAGACAGGTATAAGTATGCAGAATAGGCAAACTTACAGATACTATTGCAATTCTGCATAAGTCCAGTCCTGAATGTCCAAATCTTCCTCAAACATGGGATTTTTAAAGGTAATTATTTCCCATAGGAACAAAAATCCCACAAAAGTGTTAAGGTAAAGCATGATATGAACTCTTTAACATTCTGAAAATGATGTTTCATTGACACACATACCGATACGGCTGGAACTTTGTAAAAGTTCTGATTAATTGTCATGTGAAATGTTGATTGAGGCCTACAAGACCTTTGAGATTATACCCATTTTACAGATGTTTACACTGAAGCACAGGAATTATTTCTTTTTTCCACTATTTTACTTGTTCATAAATTTTGTGTGAATTTAGAAGTTCCAAATCTCATGTCTGTGTGTCATCCAACAGGCAACCCTACTCTCCTTTGGTCAACTTATCAAAAAAATTAAAAGCTGAGGAAGGAAAAAGAAAATATTGGATGCAATGTGCACTCTCTGACATGGGATGCTTTTCATGTTTCTTTTATCAGGAATTCAAGATGCTGAATTAATTAGGCTATTTACACATTAAAAGTAAGTGCTAAGTGTTAATAACATCAATTTAATTACTGCTGAGTTAGTTTTATTTTACACAGACTGATGCCATATTTTCAGCTAAGAAATTAGATAGCAATTAGAAATTACCCAGCAATTATGATCTAAGTGTGATAATTCTCTAAATGTGTTATAAAGTATCTGACAGGGTTTTGATTATAAATTAAAGTTTACTATATCATCAACTTAAAATTATATGCTTTGCATTAAACATACTAAAGCAACAAGTGGTCTGATACAGGTGGGTCTTGGTAACTTCTAATTTCCATACTTCAGGGTTCCAGTGGGTTTGTTGTAACCTCATGTGTGAGAATGATCATTGAAACAAGTCAGGATTGGCTGATGTAAAACAAAATATGAGAGACAATGGCTGTAAACTTTTGATGATCACTTTTCTGCTAGTCCATATGAAATTATTACATAAAACACTATTTTGGGAGAGTTTTGCTTTCAAAATAAGATTTTTTTAATTAAAAAAATACGTTTTTGAAAAATACCTTTTAAAAGACGATCAGCTGATCTCATAGAAGAAAAATATTTTGATGTTCTTAACATTCAAGTATATTTGTTGAAAAAAAAATTCTTAGAACTATAGTTTATAGTAAGCCTGTTGAAATACTATAATTAATTTTACTTGTGAATGACAAAGAATTGGTGCTTCTAACCAGTATGATAAGAACTTTTTTGAGTGCAATCAATCTATCTGTATCTGCTTATAAAGGAGATTTACTGGCACAAGAGACTCCATTTTTGGAAAACCACAATATTTTTCACTAAATGCTGATGAATCAGAACATTCTGTATTCTCTCGTGCTGAAGATGTATATGAAATAAACAGAAAATGTATCAAAACTAACTTGTTCACTCAGATCTGTGTTGTAATGGAGGTCTTATTCCTTTGAAATGTGTATCCTTAAAGTAATTTCAGAATCTTTGTTTTTAAATTTCAGAAATCATTACTGAGGTCAGAGAATGGAATTCAAAGAAAGCTTGGAAATAATGAAAAGGTTTGCAAAATATGAATAGGAATATGAAAAATAAGTGTCACAATGAAACATAAGAGCAATTTGAAAACTAGATTTAGTGCACTGTTCATGTTACTGCTCTGATACGACTAGTAAACTAGCATGCTTTATTTTATCAAGAAACTTATGTCATTAGGTGTTTTTTATCTAAATCTAAATCATGAATCAATTAATTTTGTGGGAATCTCCATTTTCTATTAAACAAAACAACAAAAAAGAAAATATAAGGCATCTAATCTTAGTAGCAAGACAACCCCTAGAAAAGTTGCCTGAGAATAATCTGAAATCTCAAAGTTCAGAGGAGAAATGAAGAGCACTTCAAAAACTTTACTTTGTAAAAGTTGGTGTTCTTGCCATCCATTTTTTTTGAAATCTGAAACATGATTTCTGAACACAGAGTTGGCAAACCGTAAAGTATTTCAGAACAGGACTGACATTCTTTTTGAAAGCACTTTTGGATTTCCCAGTGGAAGGAGCAAAGAGCTGAAATGTTCTGGGCAAGAGATTTTCTTTAGAGCATATTCGATCACATTAAAGGGTAATTGCTGCTTCTTACTAATAACCATGAACCACTCCGAGGAGCATCGCTGCCTCTGGAATACACAAGCAGTTCTGAAATACTCCAACTCCAACACAGGGAACACTTTTACCTGTAAGCACAGTCTGTTGCTTCTGCAATTAAACACTTAAGTTCTGCTTCTTCCTTTAGAGTCTACATAGTGCTATTGTATTTTGTAAAATAGAGTTCTCCAAAGTATGTGAAGTACCCTTCAGATGGGAGAATGTTTTTGCCCAAGTGAAGCTCAGGTGCTGTAAAGCATGCAGTGTAATTCTGCTTTGTAGCTTCACACTTCGTTGAATGTATCTGATACAAGCCAGCAGGTATTCTCAGTCATTCTCTAAAACTTTATTTTAAAGGACTGACTAGATAAGTAGAGACTGTCAAAAGTTTATGTTTGCTTTAAGTTACTGATAGTGCTAAAGCATTTTTATTGCAGACAAAAGAAACTTAGGCTCCAGTCTGCCCTTTTATCACTGTTTGCCTTACATAGTGACTGAAACAAGTCACAGACAAAACTACTATGCTGGAGAGGTACCTTACAGAATGCAGTGCAATCCTATACTTCTCTGTCTGGGGCATGTAAATCCTAATAATATTTCATTTTCATCTTTTCTACATTATTTTATCTGCAAAGCTCCTCTTGATCACTACTGAATAATATAACTTGATGACATGGAAATATTTTTGTGTATATGAATTGATGTAGTACAGCTAAGACTGCTTGGATTTGACATCATAAAATAGTTGTTAAATCAATGAAATTTTCATTTACCAGCCAGGTAAATTAAACAAGAGAAAATTGCCGTCCATAACTGTCTAATCTTTTTAATAAACAGGTTTCTGTTTCAGACAGTATTCTGGTGTACATACAACCTAATAGCAATTCCAGGCTCTGAAGACTCCCTTTTGTTTTCTTTTCTTCTTATTCCTGCTTTCATAAAAGAATGAGCTTATTCTATTTGTTCTTAAATTGTATTTACTTCAGATAACTCACAATTTCATGAAAGGCAGCCTAAAAAAAAAAGGCACCCAAAAAGAAAAGGTTTTGTGATGAAAAAAAAAAAAAGATTATTTTGATTTGAGTCGGTATATATTTTTCCTTCCCTCTTCATAAGATTGAAATGAGTTTCATAAGATTATATTTAACTTACATATTTAAATGAAAACTGTAGTGGCATTACAGGGTTCATTATAGACTTAGTAAGTGACTATCATGAATTTTTTCGTTTCTTATGTTATATAGTAGCACTTTTGCATAATAGTCCATATGTTGGGGAGCTTGCTTAGAGACTGCTAGTCCCCTCTCAGTTTGCAGAGATTAGACAAACAGCTCCTATATCTCAGGAGTATTCCCCAATCACTGGGATGAATCCACATTCCCTTCTTGTGCTCTCCTGCCAGTCTTATTACTCTGGCTAACAGTCTCCACAGAAAGCTTCAACCCTTTTTCAGAGCACACCATGGCCAGTTGATGAGGATTCTCTCACTGTTTCCACCAATAAAAGACACTAATGATAGCATCAAGAAGAACAGAACTTTGCTCCTTTATGTCTTAATGCTTTGCAAGAGAGCACTCGGGAACCCAAGTGGAAAGGAACTTCTACTGCAAATCAAGGCCTTAAGCTCCAGAGAGGCACAAATTCAGACACACCAAATATACTTTGTGCACCAACAAGCCCCTTGCTCACTACCAAGACTTTTCAGAAGTTCACTGAGCTCTCTTCTCCGGCTTTCAGACAGATCATCTTAGGAGACTTTGATCTTTCCCCTGGTGTTTGTAACTTAGGTTGTATTGATGTATTTTTACCTGTATCTTGTGACTCCAATGAGTGAGTATGTTTTAGATGTTTTCAGTAATTAAAACTTTGAATTATTTTTCATCAATTTTTTTTTTTTTTTTAAATTTACAAAAATTACCAATACTGAAGTCACCTGTACATAAGAAATACAAATGGATAGAACATGTCAGAATTACTCATATCCAACCAGTAGACCTTGTTGTCCATTTCTGTAATTCCAGAGATCCAAATTACAGAGCATATGCCTGGCAATCACTTACCTGAACTATGTTTATTTTGTGGCCCACAAACTCTAATGATAAAATATATTTGTTGGTTCCAAAAGGTCAATAGTCCTTTAGTATAGACAGGGGTCTGTACTGGGACCAGTGCTGTTTAACATCTTTGTCGGCGATACAGATAGTGGCATTGAGCGCACTCTCAGCAAGTTTGACAATGACACCAAGCTATGTGGTGTGGTGGACATGCTGGAAGGAAGGGATGCCATCCAGAGGGACCTGGACAGGCTTGAGAGGTGGGCCAGTGCCAACCTCATGATGTTCAACAAGACCAAGTGCAAGGTCCTGCCCCTGGGTTGGGGCAATCCCAAGCACAAATACAGGCTGGGCAGAGAATGGCTTGAGAACAGTCTCGAGGAGAAGAACTTGGGGATATTGGTCAGTGAAAAACTGAACATGAGCTGGCAATGTGTGCTTACAGCCCAGAAGGCCAACTGCATCCTGGGCTGCACCAAGAGAAGCGTGACCAGCAGGTCAAAGGAGGTGATTCTCCCCCTCTATTCTGCTCTTGTGAGACCCCACCTGGAGTACTGTGTACAAGTCTGGAGCCCCCTACACAAGAAAGATATTGAACTGTTGGAGCAGGTCCAGAGGAGGGCCACAAGGATGATAGGAGGGCTGGAGCACCTCTCCTCTAAGGACAGGCTGAGGGAGCTAGGACTGTTCAGCCTGCAGAAGAGGAGGCTCCAGGGAGACCTTATAGTGGCCTTCCAGTATCTGAAGGGGACCTACAGGAAAGCTGGAGAGGGGCTGTTTGCAAAGGCTTGTAGTGATAGGACAAGGGGTAACGGGTTCAAGCTGGAGGAGGGCAGATTTAGACTAGATGTGAGGCAGAAATTCTTCACAGTAAGGGTGGTGAGATACTGGAACAGGTTTCCCAAAGAGGCTGTAGATGCCCCATCCCTGGAAGTGTTTAAGGCCAGGTCGGATCAGGCCTTGAGCAACCTGCTCTAGTGGGACGTGTCCCTGCTCATGGCAGGGGGTTTGGAACTAGATGATCTTTGAGGTCCCTTCCAACCTAAACCAATCTATGAATCTTTACCATTTTGTCTGGTATTATACAGTTAACAAGACAACATAATCATTATGAAGACACTCATTTTTAGGGACAAGTATGTTTGGGAGACAATAAGATAGGAAAATACATCAGTATCAGAACCTGCTAATTTACAAAAAGGACTATATTTGCAAAATAATGCTAGAGTGATTTGGAGGTAACAGATGGAATTAAAAGGAAAGTGGGAATGTCAAAAGTACAATGGAAAAGCAAAGGAATATATGAGAAACTGTTTATGTGAATAATCAATATTCTGTATACAATTAAAAACAATTCATTAATAACTCTGGATAAAGGAACACTTGAGGCTGGTTAAGAAGCAGTTTGCCAGCAGGCTGAATAGGAGCAGGGAGATACCAACTTTAAGCACCAAAGACATCTGATCTCAGAATAGAGGATTTACATAATTCAGAGCCTCCCTTGCTAATCCAGTAAAAATCTGCAGTGGGAATCACAGTCAGCTGCACTAAATGGCTGCCTACAGGGATAGTCATCCAGGCTACCACCTTTTTTATCACAGAACGCCCCTTGAAGGCAATGGCAACTATACAACACTGTTGCTGCCTGTGAAACTGTAGCCTTGGTGTTGGGAAACAGACGGGAATTTCGAAGCAATTGCTTAGGCTTAAGTGGCACAGAACTGAGAGCTTCTCAAACTGTTGTTAAATTCTGAGCTCGGGTAACACTGGAACTCTGAACAATGATTTACTTATTTTGCTGGCTGAAGAGATAAGCATGTGACAAGCTGAAGCTAAGACTGCCTTCTATATTTGTTTTATTAAATACCTGTTTCTGATATCCTTACCTTAAGATCTTACCAATGCCAGTGTTTTACTGTTTTATTTGTAAGCCTGTCTGATATTTTGAAGTGAATAATGATTCAGACAATCCAGAGGTATGTAGTATGAATAAAATTTCTGACGAACTTATATTCCAGAACATTTTAAAACTCAATGGAATTGAATATTTTCTGCAAGTCTGCGAATGACCAGTGTAGGGAGAACATAAGGATGGATGCTCTGGATAATAGCAAATTCCTGGGTAGTCCAGAAGTGTGTCTTTAAAAAGGAGATGTGAATGTAGGACAAGTATTTATGGTACTATTCTTTTTTATAACAGTTTTGAGCCTCCTCTGAACCCACGTAAACTTTTGGTATGCAGAGAATTTGGGGTTAGGAGTTCCAGAGCTTTAACATCACACATAGTATATGAAGAATCACTTTGTTTGGCTTGTTCTGAACTGGTAACTTGACCTTAAGGTAAGTTGACCTTTATGTCTTATTAATACTAAAAAAAAAAATATCCTCTTGACTATAAGCTTGTTTGGTGACAGATGCTCAATTTGGGAAAAAGCTCCTTTCACCAGATAGATACTGATCTAGCGAGGTGGCTAAAACATAGCACCTTCCAACTATCTTAATTCTGGACACACTTGCATGGTGTCAGACTTAATAGACTATAATTTACACAGTTCCTGGTAGATGGATCACAGTTCCTTCTTTCTCAAGAATATACATAGAAGAAAGAAGAAGAGTGTACGCTCCACTCACCACATTTTTTACCTGTTTGAACAAGCATTTGGAAAAATAGCCTGGATCAGTCTCTACACCTTCCTTATAACTAGACATGCACCTCAGTTGCCTATTAAGCATATGGGAGATAGAAATGAGAAGGAAGAGAGCATACATTTTCTGTCAACCACCGGTGAAGGAGAAAACAAATATAAGCTTTTTGAGGATGACTCTTTTCCTATCACCTGCTTGCAAGTACTGAAAAAGTTGCACAGTTTTGTATGGTAGGCCTTGCAAATAGCATCCATTTCATTGATGGTAATACTGAACTTTCACAACGGTCATTCCTAAATAAAAAAGCTTTAATACAATATATTAATTTTTAACTATTACTTTTCATTTCATTTTTTTTTTCTAGTTCTTAAATGCCAAATATCAATATATAGTATGGTTTGATATAGGCACAAATTTGCATAGCACAGATGTCTTGCAAATATGTTGAAAACATGTTTTATTTTGCTCACAGTACAATCAAAACTTGTGATATATTTAGAGTGTGTTTAATGCCTTCTTAAGCTATGTACCTGGTTATACATGAGCTTTCCCTATTATTCATCTGAAATCACTACAGAAAAGCCTAATCGAGAGAATTTATGGTCTACTTCAGGCTGAAATTTGGAAAAAAGCATGCATTTTTTATTCATTAATCAATGAGAGTTCTGCTTTTCACAGTCTTGTTTCATGCCAGATACAGAAATTTTATCTCTTAAGGTGAAATATTCTAATCCATAAGTAGCCCTACTGAAATTACTTAAGTTCAGCCTAAGGATTCTATTATAACCTTTCCTCCCATAACTCCTAGAAAGACACAGTTGTCATCTGAACTACGTTGCGTTTGTGGAATTCCATGTTACTGCACATCTCTCACTAAGTAAAACAGAGTAACAGACATATATGTATTTAAAAGGATCTAAAATCTAAATTTCATTTGAGTCTGCAAGTCAGTCTTTGGGCAGGCATTTTTCAGTCTAGAGTGAATCTTACACTCACCAAAGTGTGAGTACAAGATAATACGCTTTGTAGTAATGGAAACATAAAGTATAATAGAAAGCAGTCCTAGAGATAACTAGTAAAATGCTATGAATTTAATGAAAAACCTCTTTTACAAGATTGTGAGGGATTCACTTCTTTTGGTCTATATGGTTGCATGTCAATAACAGAAATTTTAAAGTCAGTAACTTGGTAGATAATTAAACAGGTAAGTACAGATAGATTTACTACAGAAAAATATTTTAAGGATTAGTTTGGCAAAAGCAAGATACATCATGTTGATTTCAGCTGATGACTGTGGTATAAATGCATTCACAGCATACAGTACTCACAGTAGCAGTCATTGAAGACTGAAACTGGAAATAGAGGTTTGCACTACAAAGAAAACAACATACTCAACTGTAGATACAAATTAGTTCTAAATTTCTCTATAATAAAATCTGGCAAGTAAGCAATAATAACTTCAAACTCTAATGTTTTGCTAGATGTTGTGTAACTTGAAATTTTTCTACAACAAGGAGTTATCTTGACCCTCAAATTAATTAGTTTCATTATTACTTTTGTTTTTATTCTCTCCTAAGACTGCTGGTAGTAGTAAATTGCTTGTGAAGAGCACAGGATGGAATAAAAAGGTTGGACTGAACTAATGTGTTGGAGGGAGGAAAACAGCTTTGCAATTTATTAATGTATTCAAGAGACTGTTACAAAACTTTACAATTTAATTATTGGAAGATTATAGAACTGCTTCAATGCTTCTGTACTGCGTTAAATAAACTGTACGTGCAAGGAGTAATAAATGAAATTGCTAATTTCAGTGTATCCTAAGGGAACAGTAAGGGGGGGAGTTTACATTATTTAGAGCTCCAAATGGATTTGAGTTTATATACAGTAATAAATCTTAACTACACCATTAATTAACCCTGCCTCGAGCCCCTTTTTACCTTAGGAGTTGAAAGACACAGTGTCTGTCAGGATAACTCACCATTCATATTCTTAAAGATGTTTAGGACTGGGAGGATTTGCCGATAATAGGGCACTAAGGCCTTCCCCACCCTGTCATCTGACACCAGCAGGTGCTGGAGGACTTTCAGCGTGATGCAGATGACTTGTCGGTTACGGAGGCTCAGTGCATCTGTGATGTAGAAAGAACAGGCAGAAAGCAGAATTAATTTCTAAAATGTAGAGGGAGGGGGAGAAGCCCTCTAATGGACAAATTTAATTAAACTGTACTCTGCTGGGGTTTGTAAGTGGGCCTTTATTAGCCCAGCTTTGAAAGATCTCAAAGATGGATTGCAGTCCTGATGTTATAAAACACTGCCTTGTCTGATTGTTATTTGTTCCCATAGTTTGTGCTGACTCTTCAGTAACCCAAAGAATGCAGCTCATTATTCCCTCATGCTGCCTGTGTAATACTGGTGTGGTCCAAACAAATAAAAAATAAATGTTCAGTAAGTACCATTTGGGGCCAATGGAACTGTACAACTGCAAGACAACCTGCAAAGGTTGACAACAGATACATTCTAATACAACAATCAGTGTTTGTATGTTTGTACTCATTTATTTCATGATCACTTTATTCATTCAACTAACAATTCCTACTATTCTGAGAATCAGTACAATGAAGCAAATGTTTATAGGAAAAAAACCCCAACAAACCAAACACAAAAAAACCTTGTAGGCTTTTTTAAAAGGACAAACATTCTAGGAAGAAAAAAAGATTCTGTATTGCCTACTTAGATTTTTCTCTCAGCTTTCAATGTCATGTTTCTAATCCTATGATACTAAGACATTTTATAAATACCTTTTGTTTCTCTTCTGATTTTACTAAAAGCAAGAACTTTGCATTCTCTTTTGTAATTAAAAATGAGTCATGCTTGAAATATATGTATTTATTTTTTTTTCTTGCAAAATCCCTCTAGTTATAAAATCTCCTCTGAAATTATGCTGCTGGAAGCTGTCATCAAATTTGGTATGCTATTATGTATTGGTTTAATTCTCCAGTGTTCTGCCTGCTTACATAGATGTTTATATCATTGCACTGGGAAAGCAAAAACTGTAAAAGATAAGCTCATATTCAATGCTTTATGTTTTATAAGCATAGAAGTATATAAGTATGTGATTCAACATAACATAAGTATAAGCAGTTGGAAAAAACTATAGTAAAGAACACACTAAAATACGAAGAGGAGTTACTAAAAACTTCTTCAAAAATTGCCTCTTCACACTGAAGTAATAGGATTCCATATTTCTGGCACTAAGCTTTGTCAGTGCACAGGAATGCCGTTTCATAGGGAACACAGTAGGATTCTCACACAGGAATAATGTCAGTTTTTCCATCTCTTGAAGAACTGCACTGTGCCCCACCCACTTCTGCTTCTTATCACATGCTGACTGTTAAAATCAGAGCTAGAGCTCCTAAGCAAGGACAAGGCAGATTGCTTGTGCGAATGTGGAGAGACAACTCTTGTAAAGCAGCTAATAAGTAACCTCCCTTCATGTCTCTGCATGCTCATGAACAGCATGCTAAAACTACTGCTAAACAACAGAGTTAGAGAGCCCAAGGTATAAAGCTACACTAGTGCATCCACATGATTCCAAGTTAAAGAATTGTTGTTAAGTTAAAATACAGACTGAATTCCATACTTATTTGCCAGTCCCTATTGTAGTCATCAGGCTGCACCTAATTTCACATTGTCTCTGAACACATAAATGTGCGGACAGGGAGTTCATTCATCAATGCAGCATGCACACACTAAGTTCCAGCAAAGAGGTTGGAGATTCCAAATTAAGTTTTCACATGTTCTAAGGCTACTTTAGCAAAAAGAGCCCCCCAGATACCATTTTAAAGATGAGGCCCAAAACTCAGGCAGAAAGATATTCTCTTACAGAATAACAGGCATTATTCATCTTCTTAAAGAAGTGATTGGAAGAGGAAGCTCTGGGGTTCCAACATCTAGGTTTATTCATGACTAAATTGTCATACACACAAATAGCATCTAACTGAACTGATAGAGAAACTATTATTACCATTAATTTTCAGTACAATAATTATTAGCTATTTATATAAATATGAATTAATATTTGTATTAATTAAAACAAACATTAATAAAATTTATTAATAATACAAACACTAATAATTAACTTAATAGACATAAAAATTAATCTATGACAGAAATCACAGTTCCTTAATCCTTAACGAACAAATTGTACTTATTTCCAGGACTAGTTCTTCCTCGCTTTGGAAGTTGTTCTAGAAGATGAGAGGCCTTATTTTTAGGTATACAGAGGGTGTCATGTGAGTGGAAATGGCTGTCCAGCCACCCCTAGGAAAAACTTTTTTCTATAGATGGTGGCTCCCATAGATTTTCACAGTTTCCTGTTTTCAGAATTCTGGCTTGTGCAAATCAACTGTGGTTTGAGTGGAAGCTAAGACTGTGCTGGTAAAGATTAATTCCTTAACAAAGTCAAGAGTGTGAATTATACCTCATGACTGAGAAGGTATTCCAATCAGTGCAGCGAACTGAACAGATTCAGTATAANCAGACAGACCCACTACACCTAGACAAATGTTTTCAAAGAACAGCTTATCACAGAATCTGTCATGCAAATTTCCTTACATTTGAGTTGTGCTGTAGAGATGCTTGCTGGAACTTTAAGCAGTAATACTGGCACTTTTTCCATCTGCATGCTAGAAAATCGGCCAGATAATTGTTCCACCTCCCTCAAAACAGGGGCATCTCACCCTCCATTTGACACAGAAAAACCAGAATTTGGATGAGAATTCTGAGTGCTGAATTGAAGGATATGATAGAATCAAACAGCAGAATTTGGGCCTGAAGCCCTTCAAATTGTGGAAATCTGCAGTGTGTGTTAGGAAAACAGTTGTAAATATCAAAAGTAAGATTAAATTGAATGCAGAACTGTTGTTATTATTATTAAATATTTGGACTGTGGCATGCATAGCAGTCAACCAGCTCCTGGCTTGATTATATTAGGCACTGTATAAACATTTAATTAGAGACAGTCCCTGCCCCAAGGATACGTCAATTTCAAACATATGTTTATCTTTTAAAAATCTGGTAATCATTTTCTGTGTACTATCATCACTGCAGACCATTCTCCCACATGAATCAAAGGAAGAAAATGTTAATGTAATATATGAAATAAGAACATTTCAACATTTTGAAAAATGTCAGTATTATCCAGAGGTTAACAGAAATGGAAAAAGTACTAGCATCCTTACACAGGAATACGGCAGATCATTTAAAACTTTTAGTACAGTACAGCTACATATCCCTAAAGAAGGAAGGATGCATAACATCCAAAGTATTTCAATCTGAAAGCATATTAGCCTATTGTCTCTTGACCTGGAAGTTTGCTGCAAGACATAGATTTTCACAATAACAGCAAAGTGAATGACCAGTTTCATTCTCAAAGATACCTTTCCACTCTCAAAGGATTTTTAGAAGACTTCCCTCTCTCAATGGTATATGTTACCCTTTTGCTCTTCTAGTCTGCACACTATGCACTGTACAATTCTCTTAAGCAGCAACTTGGAAAAAAAATCCAATCCAATAAATTGGCTATGTTGCTTGACTCTGGTAGTTCTGGTGTTTTCTAATTAATGACTTGACAATTTTGTCTATCACTAGGATACACATTGTTCTAGAGACCCTCCAGCTTAGATAATTGCTCAATGTAAGTATATTAATGTAGTATTTACTTCAAATACTTCAAATATATTTTATTTTGTACTGCTCTAGTTTTCACAAACAAGTATTTTCTGAAGTTCATCATAACTTTCTTAGATAAGAAAATTTTAAACTGTTAGTAGGCTAAATATCTGCTGTAAAAGCTCAGTATCTAAGTCAGCTCTGTGTTTCCACCATTCAAAGCCACAGTAATAGATAATTATGAAATTTGAAAGCATATTTGAAATACTGAACATTTTTGGGATGGAGGATTTTCTTAGTGCTGTTTATTAAAACTTGTTAACAATGAACTTATATACAATATCAATTAATTGACAGCTTCAGTGAATTTTTTTAGCAAATTTTGACAATTGATGTAAATTTAGAATTTTCTTTTGTTAATTTCCTTTAAGAACAGAGACTTTTCTTAAGATATATGCCACTTGTTTGCTTATCCATTTAGACAGAAGCAACTCACATATGAAGTAATAGAAATTATTATTTTTAAACACTCAAGTCTTTTCCTTGAGTTACACTTCTAATATCTCAAATAAAAAGACCTAGAAGCTATGTAAGTTGATATTTTTATTTTTTTATGTGGTGGTTTGAAAAATTCTATTTCAGTCACAGGTGTTGCATATAATAGAAGCCAGAGTTCTCATCTTTGGGACCAATACATTTTATAAGTCAGAAACATGACAGCATTTCTCCTAGTATACAGTGGATCTTTTCCATGACACAATGTGTTTTCATAGAAGAGATTGAATAGCACATTGATAACTTAAACTTTACAGAATGAAATCAGAACATCCATCTCTTCTGTAAACATTAAAGATTAGATTTTGGTAGTTACACTTAAAATTTTGTTGATCATTTAATTCTCTTTAGTTTGCATTGGCCTTTAATTATATTCAATCCCTTTTTCAAATGTGAATCTATGTTTACAAATGCATATACAGTTTCAATTTTCTATGTAGATATCACAATCAAAGATTATAACCAATTTAGTTTGCATTCATATCTTTCCCCCCAACTGGTAAATGAGGCACAAAATTCTTTGCCTGAAGAAGATACATAGAGCAGGTCTCCCATAGGACAATGAGCACTCAGGATAAAGATGCTTCAATTGTCATTTACTTAATCTTGTTGATCAAGGGCTTCTTTTCTTAAATTCATTGAGTCAGATTTAAAGAACTGCTAACATGAAGTGTTCTCAAAATGCAATTGATTGGAGTGATATATACTTCTTCTACAGATAATTTTGTTCAAAACTTTCAAAATGCATAATACTTTACTATCCAAAAAGATATAATAGAAGTATTATGCTAATTTTATAGAATAGTAATGAAGGCTGTTACAAAAAGAGGTGTTTCAATCAAGAGCGAAAGAAAACCAGAATAACAACCTTGTGTTCTTTCCTTTTTGAAGGTCAGGTAAGATCCTGATCCAATTTACAATAGAGATACAGAGATATTTCTTCCAGTACAACTGAAGGAGTGATGTGTTGCAGTGAGATGACAAGGACAAAAACGGGGCAAGGCATGAAAACCTCAGACCAATTTTGTCATCAAATACTTTGTGCTGTAAAGCCAAAGTCTATGGTGCAGAGAAGGCTAATCATGAGTACTTGCAAGAAGAATGATCTAGCAGAACATGGAAGAGAAAGTCAGTGTCTTTTATTTCTGCTTTACTTGTGCTTGTAATTGTAGTGTTTTATTAGATTAGACCTATAAAACTTGAATTCAGTTAACATTTGTAGGCCCAGTTTAGTTAACTAGTATAAATACACCCTGACAATAGAATACACAGAAACCTTCTCAATGGCTATGCCAGTTTACAGAGTTTCCATTCATTCTTAGATGTACATTCCTTCCCCTCTGCTGCCTCAAGCTGCTAAACTGCACTGAGTACCCACCCTCCCAATGATAACAGTTTTGTTGTCAAGGAATTGTGATATCATTTTAAAAAAAGATTTCAGGAAATAGCTGGGGAACCAAAGACTGATAATATTGGCATCTGTACTGCAGAAATGGTTAGAGCATTCTAAATGAATTGTAGATCCTTGAAGAAGAATGTGGACAAGAAAAGCCTGATAATAAGGTTTTCTTAGACTTCTAAAAGGTATTTGATAAGGTCCCTCACTGAAGACTTTTGGAACACTTAACTGTCATGGTTTCCATATAATTAAATATTTGTTTAGAGATAGGAAATGAAGATAACAATAAATGGCCACAGAGGAGTAGTATCACTAGTACAGCCTTGCAGGAATCTGTGCTGAAGTTCATGTTTTTCAACAGATTCATGGGTGATTAGGGAGAGATGTTTACTAATGAGTAAATAAAGTTTTCTAATGATACCAAGTTATTCCAGATGCCAGAGATAAGGGCTGACTATGAACTGCAGGACTTTACAGTACAGAATGACTGGGTGATAAAATAGATGAAATTCAGTAGTAATAAATGTTAAAATATTAATAAATTCAGGAGATAATAGCTCTAACTTGAACTTAAAAAGTGTAGATGTTAATTGCAGATTTCAGTTTCTAAACATGGAATGGGATTTATCTTTACTGAATGTGAAACAGTTTATTCTCATAGACAGAAGTAAAAAGGAGTAATAAAGAATCTAGTTTCTACAGCATCTGAAAGTGGCTGAAACGACCAGTTTTGAGTGCAAAAATCTAACATAAACCTTCTAATCAAAATCACTTGTACTGGCTGAAGGAGCCTACAGGAGAGAAATGCTTTGATATTTAAGACTTTTTTTTTAAAATCAGATACCTTTGTTTTCTTTAAAAGCATTTTAAGTCTATAAAACCAGGTTTGTTTAGAGCTGATTTTCAGTTTGTGATTGTAACAACCAGAACTGGTTCTCAAGAGGAGGAAGATAACAATTTCATTAAGAGTTTAATTTACTTTCTGTAGATGACAGAAATCAACTTACATGACTTACATAAAAGACTACCGCCTAGAAAACCATATTTATTTCATAAAAAAATATTTCAGTATGACTACTAAATACTCTTAAATACAGTGAAGATATATGAGGAGGTATATAAATACAAATATGCTTAGAAGAACTGGTAGCAACAGGTTCAACTTTACTTATCTAAATGCAACAGTGACACTGATTTGACATTAAATGGGAATTAACTACACTGTAGTCCAAGACAACAATCCACATTTTACATACAAATTTAATGTGGAGAATAAGAAAACAGATATCAGTTTTATTTAGAAATTTATTAAACTTTAAAAAGGACTCTGTAGGTGACCCTGAGGGAGGACTGCTCTGTGCATTTCTCTATCTGACTCAGAAAAAAATCTGCTTCCCTTAATGAAACATTTTCAAAAAAGTTTAAGGTATCCTTGATCTACTGTGTCACAGAAGTGATTTTTAACAGCATGGAAAAAGTCTCATAGAGGGAAACTTCAATGTTGCTTAGGATGGAGATTATTCTTTTTGGACTCAATTAGAAGTGCTGGTCTGCTGATGGCAACTGTGTAGAAACAATACTTCTATCTAAGTTACAGTTTAGTGCCTAAGGTCAGATTGTCTACATGTCCATTTGAGGATTCACAGCACAGAACAGCAAAGATTCTGGCAAGTGGCTGATCCAAGCTGCTAAAGTGTTTAATTTTACATTATTTTCTTCATCAGCAAGGCTATATCAAGATACTCCTACTGATCATCTCTACTCACTCCAACTTCTATTATGCGCCTTTCCTTCATTTGTGACAATGCAGCTATAAACTAGACCACTGAAATGATCTGAGTTTAAAAGTAACAGCATTCTGAAAATATTTTGGGGTTTTTTTAGGTTTGGTGGTTTGGGTTTTTTAAATACATTTAGATGTGAGATTCACTGAGCTGCTCCACAAACAATTGCATTACCAAAAGTCAGTTGCAATGAACTGGAGTGTGGAAGCTGGAATGATTAGTCATTTTGCATGTGAAGATGCTGAAAATTCCTACAATTACATTGCCAGACAAGAAAATGTAAATGGTAGCATGTTCTCTGCCCTTGAAAGGAGAGGAGGTGTAGAAACTTTCTGCCCACTCAGTGTTTATGCCTGCATGTTGAATCTGGGAAACTCTGTGGTCTCGAATCTTAAGTTGCAGAAACCTAATGAAAGCAAACAAGAGGACTTACACCTTTTCTGAACTGGCATTTGCTATGGCAAATGTAACATTAAAAGCAATGAATATCAAAAGAATGTTGCATTCCCGTAATGGCATCACAGAATTTAGAACAGGAGTTTTGCATTGAAAAGCACATGGTACAATAGGCACCTCTCACCCTCACGCCCCTTTTCCTGGCTATTCTTGGCTGGCTATAGGTAATGGAAGGCCACAAGTGAGTTTTTAGATACAGCAGGGCAATATTGAAAGACATGGTGGGGCCAGACAGATCCCTGTTTTCCCTAAAATCAAGAGAACTCTCACATGATCTTCAGGCAGCTTTGCTGCATTCTGTTCTGTTCTCTGCCACCAATGCAGTTTGTGATGTGGGGCAAAATCAGCCTCCCCCATGCTTCTTTACCTTTTCTGGCAATGAAGATGTTCTGTTGTGTGTTGTGCATCAGAACATTCATAATATCTCTACACAGTACTTTGCTATTGGCTACATATCTCAATTTATGAATCTTTGCTCTAGTTTAAATGACTCAGTGAGTTTGCCTACACCTTCTCTCAAAGGGAGTAAAAAGTCTCAACACCTTAAGGTATACACATTTTCTGATTTCGCATTTTTTTCTTTTTAGTTGGATTCCTTTCAGGAACTAATCCAAAAGGTAATTTGCTCTTCCTGGGTTTTATACCATGCAATGACTATAAACTATTTTATCATGTTTTACCACTGCAAGGTACAATATATTTTGGATTTTTATTTTAAGAAATCAAAATATATTTTGAACAGTTTTCCCTCTGAGAAATCAATGCTCCCAATCTTGGATTTTTTTCTTCCTCTGAATTAAAAGAAAAAAGAGCGTCTTTCAATGTAAGAAACAAAAATAAGCAATTACTTTTCAACTAAACATATTATTTTAATAATATTTCAGGTATTGTAGGAAAGAAGCTGGACCTGTTAATTTAAATTGTCTGCTTTTCATTAGTCATTTTTTGTTTGCATAACCAGATGAAAATTTGTTGAAAGGATTTGGGCTTACAGTAACCCACAAATTCATTAAATACTATAATTTTAATCTTCAATGATATAGTATTCAGAAAGTGTGATCTTTAAGCAAGGATAAGCAGAGGAAAGATTTCTCCTTAAATCATTAAAATATCATACAGAATTCTAATATTTAATTGAAAATGTTTTTAGAGAGCAGTGCTTTACTAATATTTTCCTTTGATGAACATGCAGGAGAGAAAACTGCTTTTAAAAGCATTCCATAGGGTTATTTTTCTGTCTTGATTTTATACCTTTCCCCTCCATCATATATATTACCTTGCCTAACAATGAATTGATTCACTCTTTTACAGTAAAAATATGGTAGTGGTCTAGAAGAAGGCTGGTTAATCAGACATAACTCACCCAGTGGGACATTTTAGAGAGAGTAATATGTGTAAAACATGGCTGAGTTTATTGTGGATGCAGCTGAGTCACAGAAATGTATAGGTCTGACTACACTGCTATACTACAGAGTCACAGCAAATTTGAAAACTCTTAGAAGTACACACTCTAAGATTCCTTGAGATGGTAGTGTCTTTTTTTAATATTAATATGGCTTTAATTAGGAAGAAGCCTTTATCATTGATAATACTTAGACACTTCACACTTTGAAGCTGACACAGAAGCTTCTTTTAAATAAAAAAATAAGCACTGTACAATAAAATAAAGCAGAACCAACAACTAAATTTAGCTAGCAAATTCTTGAATGTGTTCCAGCATCATAAATTATGACTTGATTTAAAAGACTGTATATCAAACCCATATAAATATCCTTACCTAGCAGTCTTTTTCTAATGCTAAAAGCTGTGTAACAGCTAAAGCTTCTAGGTAATTATTTCTAAGATACATTCTGGTCTTAACAAGACTTTTAAGTCCTGAGTAGCTGCTGCCATAAACTTGCACACTTTACTGAAGAAAAGATTTCAGCTTTCAAAAAAGAAAAAGATACTGCTATATTTGGACGGTGTTGGAAATACAGATTTAAAGAAATGATATGATTCCTCTATGTGTTTCCATTTTAGAGAGAAAAAATATAACATTGTTTCCATAACTTTTCATGTGTCACTTATAGAGTAATCATTCTGATTATTATATAATCCTTCTGACATTTTCAAAATATACAGTAAGACAGAGATAATGACATCTACAATTAATCTTTTAAAATGTTGAATAAATGGAATGAAAAACCCCCACAATTCTGACCCTCTCAACACTATCATTTCCATATTATCAGGCTCCAAACTACATTTCCTTTCCCCTTTTCCAAAATTGTGTTTGACTCTATTCATTCTGTATCACA
>VYZX01013881.1:72136-107389 GCA_013401335.1 Brachypteracias leptosomus | reverse complement strand
AAGACAGCAATATAGCAACTACAAACTTCTGCTCACAAACCTAAGTCAGAGGCCAAATTGTTCACTACAGCAGAAACCTGTATCAGGTAAAAAGTGGCCAGGCAGTCAAAAATTCCTGTTCTCTGTTAGCAGAACAATAAGATGTCCTTCGATATTTTTCTTTTTAACTTTTAGTTTGTAGTTCATATCATTATTAATTGCAAATTTTGCAATTGAATGTTCTAGTTTCAGGAAATCCAAAACAAAACCTATAGGAGCTACCTGTATCTGGGGAACACTTTAGATGTGAAAAGAGAGATAGGATTAGTAATGTGTGGGCTTTTTTTTTTTAAACTGGAGTGGGGTGCTTCACAAGGAAACAGATTTATCAGATTATGCCTTTTATTTTCTTTAGAATCCATTTTTTACATAGGTTTTTGACAACTCTTTCAAACTTACAAACTATCTCCATGGAAAAATGTCCTTAATGGATACACATCCATGTTAGATTACTGGTTCAGGACTTGCAACTGTTTTGCTCAAAACAGAATCTCTCATTTTGTTCCTCCCACTCTTCGCTAGTATCTCCTCTAACTGTATCTACCAGTTATCTTTCTTCTAAACGATGTGGTATTTCTAATACTCCAAGCAATTTTTCTCAGCTGTTCTTTGCCCTTGAATTATGTTTTTTCTGTTTCAGATATGAAGAAAGCTTATGTGTTCAAAAGCTTGTCAATGTTTTTCAGTGATGATAACTGGTCAATAAAAGATATTATCTTTATCTACCAACTCTCTTTTACAGTTATACATTACATATAGATGGAAATGATGTATTAACTTTAAGGCAAATATGATTTCTGTGTTTAAAAACAAATTTGATTTTTACACATGACATTAAAGCTTTATTATGAAAAAAACATAATCTACAAAATAAAGGTATGACAAGCTGTAGAACATAAAGCATTTTGTGTATTCTTCACTTCTCAATTAGTTCCAAAGTCATAAATGGTTGGCAATTGGCACGGCTCTGAAGAGGACTCTGATTTCTGTTTCATTACTTGAAGTGTCAGCTGCCCAGGCATAAAGACAATTTTTACTTAGCATTTTGTGCTCTATAAAAACTCCCACAATATGGAAGCCAGAAATATTTTATCCTACATTCTATGATGTGAAACCCTTTCCTTCTGTGTTTACTATTCAGCTTTTAAAAGTGGCTATTATACAGCTGTTCAGAGAAAAATGTGATTTTTCTGTTTACGTCTGCAAAATTCTTTTGTTTTTCACATCCACCCACAAAAAATGCTGATGAAAGCTCAAATTCTTGGCAAAACTTGTCCACATCTGACAATAATGCTGCAACTATGGATTTTAAGAAGAAATCTCATTATAATTATTATGAACTTCTGTACTAAGGGTTTGTATTCAGAGGTTCAGCTTTTGAATTGATACAGTAATGTATCAATAAAAATTGATACATTACTGTAAAACATGATCACACAACAAAAATAACCTATATATAATATAACTTATATTATATACAGATATATTCTCTTATCAGTAAAATCTCCTGTTTCATGACACTTCCATGCAACGTATGTATATTACACGCTCCCTGGGTGAAAAAGAAACAATATACAGTTTATAATTTTTGTTTTATCAATATATACAATCAATGCACAAGACAGGAGGAAACTAATGGTAGTATCACAGTTAACTGGTCCAGCAGAAAATCTGTTCCTATGAAGCAGTCCACAGTGAGAGGCAAGNTCTCACTATTGGCAGACGTAGTGCCAATTACATACTTGCATAGCCTCACGTGAGATGATTGCAAATCTCTTACAGGAGACTAATAGGAACAATTGTGTAATACATATTCACCTATGTGAATGAAATCAAGTCCCTGTAATGAACCACACAGAAGAAATAACAAATGACACCCACATTTCCTGTTTTCACGACACCATATATGATGTCTTCTTTGTAAATTTGCTCATCAGCTTTTTGTGTAACAAGGAAAAACATATTTATCAGATGCCTTTAGGGTCAATATCTCAGGGTTAATTTGTGANCTTCGCTAGTATCTCCTCTAACTGTATCTACCAGTTATCTTTCTTCTAAACGATGTGGTATTTCTAATACTCCAAGCAATTTTTCTCAGCTGTTCTTTGCCCTTGAATTATGTTTTTTCTGTTTCAGATATGAAGAAAGCTTATGTGTTCAAAAGCTTGTCAATGTTTTTCAGTGATGATAACTGGTCAATAAAAGATATTATCTTTATCTACCAACTCTCTTTTACAGTTATACATTACATATAGATGGAAATGATGTATTAACTTTAAGGCAAATATGATTTCTGTGTTTAAAAACAAATTTGATTTTTACACATGACATTAAAGCTTTATTATGAAAAAAACATAATCTACAAAATAAAGGTATGACAAGCTGTAGAACATAAAGCATTTTGTGTATTCTTCACTTCTCAATTAGTTCCAAAGTCATAAATGGTTGGCAATTGGCACGGCTCTGAAGAGGACTCTGATTTCTGTTTCATTACTTGAAGTGTCAGCTGCCCAGGCATAAAGACAATTTTTACTTAGCATTTTGTGCTCTATAAAAACTCCCACAATATGGAAGCCAGAAATATTTTATCCTACATTCTATGATGTGAAACCCTTTCCTTCTGTGTTTACTATTCAGCTTTTAAAAGTGGCTATTATACAGCTGTTCAGAGAAAAATGTGATTTTTCTGTTTACGTCTGCAAAATTCTTTTGTTTTTCACATCCACCCACAAAAAATGCTGATGAAAGCTCAAATTCTTGGCAAAACTTGTCCACATCTGACAATAATGCTGCAACTATGGATTTTAAGAAGAAATCTCATTATAATTATTATGAACTTCTGTACTAAGGGTTTGTATTCAGAGGTTCAGCTTTTGAATTGATACAGTAATGTATCAATAAAAATTGATACATTACTGTAAAACATGATCACACAACAAAAATAACCTATATATAATATAACTTATATTATATACAGATATATTCTCTTATCAGTAAAATCTCCTGTTTCATGACACTTCCATGCAACGTATGTATATTACACGCTCCCTGGGTGAAAAAGAAACAATATACAGTTTATAATTTTTGTTTTATCAATATATACAATCAATGCACAAGACAGGAGGAAACTAATGGTAGTATCACAGTTAACTGGTCCAGCAGAAAATCTGTTCCTATGAAGCAGTCCACAGTGAGAGGCAAGTCTGCTGAAATAATGAAAAATATAATGATATAAAAATAATGATAAAGAGTCTAGGTTGTAAACAGTAAAAATAAGCTTTGTGGCTAATCTGCCTGTTAGATGAAGAAAGCAAGCTATTTGAGAAAATTTAAGGTACAGAATTTTCACAATAAGGGTGCTATTGGACTTTATTAAGTAATTTTTAATGTAATCTGGTAATCTATATGGGAAACTTGAGTTTCCTGAGAAAGTTTTCCTTTCTGTAAGGATTGTAAAGACTTTGTAAGGATTCTTTGGTAAATTAATAGTTCCTTTTAAGATTTGTTTTCCATTCTGTACCAGCTGTTTCACCTCTATTTTCTAGGTTAATGAAAGAGAAAAGCAGAAATGTTCCTGAGTAGTCTCAGTTTTGAACTTCCTTTCTTATTTTTCTTCCAAGATTTCTTTCAACCTTCATTCAAGGTAGTTTTCTTCAAGTATCCTCTACTCATAGCCAAGGTAAAGTCTTTGCATTTCACAGCTTCTGGTTTCTTGCTTTTAGTATATTTGTGTCTTGATTCATAATAGGATGTTAACTTTAATCTTCACTATTATTTTATAGATTTGAATAGAAGGAGTTTTTAATATAGCCTATAACCTATGATTCAATTATCAATTCTGGTGTTGCATTTAGTCCCTGCAAGTTTTCCAGAAAATATTATCTTTTCAATCTGCTGTATTTCATCTTCCAGTATATACTGTTATGGGCTCTGAAATATCAGCTCTGAAATATCACTTCATGTTAAAAACAACACAAAAATAAAAAACCAGAAATGTTACATAGGCAATAATTTTGAATTTATGGCATTCCCTATTATGTCCATGTTAGTTATAAAAGTAATCAATAAAAATAGTTGAGAAAAGATAGAGAGAGATATTGTTCTATTGTATTTCATATAGCAAGATAAAACTCAATTTTCCGTAGTATTCTCTATATCTTGATGTCCTATTACACTTTTAAATGGAGTTGGAAAACAGTAACATTTAAGTCTGAAAATACTGAAGAGTATGATGTGCACCTTAAAGTAAATACAGTTCTAAACTTTTCTCTTTCTTATTTTCAGTGCATGTAAACAATAATACTTTCTAGCCATTATTCCTATCTACGCAATCAGGTTCCTTCTACACATAGCTCCAAAATGAAGCAACACAACTCTTTATCTGTGCAGACTCATTGCCTCTTTTGCCTCTCTCCCTCATTTTTCTGCTGTTTTCTCTCAGCTGACATTGCTGCCTAATTCATGTGGATTGTTTTCAAATTATGGTGAAACACTCATAATAAAATGCATCCGCTTACTTTTGGCTCATGCTTGATACACATGAATGAGAAGCATGACTGAAACAGAAAGTGTTTGATCAAAATCATTAGGCAATATGGCAAAACTAGTCCATTCATAATCTACTGTAAGCAACAATAGCTAGAACTGGACATGATTAAGCTTTCTGTAATGTTATTGAAAATCAAGTAATCCAATTTATGTCATTACAGCAGACATAGTCCACAGATATTATTTGGAGAACAATTGCTGTTAGCAATAGCGATGGTCCTGCATATGATAACTAAAATATTTTCTTTTAAGTTGCCACACCTGAAGGTGACAATCTAATCATACTACTGTTACTGAGATGAGGAAAAAGAATAGTGATCGAGAAGGTTATATTGTGTCCTAAATAACTAGAGGATCGATGACTGGAGGAGAAATTGGGTCAAGGAGGAGGACAATATAAATTTGTATAAACTCCTCCACAGCTAGAGAGAGGGTAAAAAAAAACAACCCTGAAATCTTTTCCTATGAATACAATCTAAGAATTAATTTGTATTTAAGAAATAGATTTTCAGCTACATGTGTGAATTTCTAACAGCATGTGAGCTATGCCATCCAAAAAAAAATCTAGGACACTTCCGTGGGGAGGGGATTCTACCCTTGCATTTTCACAAATCTTTTTAATTGTACTGCCTGGATTTACATTTTATAAATATACACTTCACTGACAATACAGATCAGCTAGGTCTTGCCAATATAGAGGAGTGTCAGTGTATCACACAGGAAAAAACAGGATGGCAAAAAAACCCCTGGATTATGAGATACAGGCCTTATAGTATGACATGGAATGTTAAAGCGACAGACTAACAACAAGGATTTCTGCTACGGTACAGGAGTTCATCAGTGTGATATAGTAAGACAGGAAAAAGAGTTGAGCAGACTAATTAATCACCTGTTATTATCATCAATTTGACCTAATAAAAAACACCCAGATTTTATTCCCATTAATTCCTCATTGGAAATAACAGTGACAAACATATATAGGAATACTCCAATCTGAAAAAAAGACAAGAAAATTTGGTACTAACTTGCTCTTATTTACTTGGATTCTGATCACATTAGATTAACTGAGTCAACTGATTTCTAATGAAGCATGTAAAATATACTATTCTTCTAATGCAGCAAATAGCTACAGACTACACTTAAAGGATTCCTTTCTTCTAATTGATGAGAAGCCTTATAAATAGAAGATGAATGCACCCTGAGAAAAGTCCTCTGTAAACATGACTCTGACAAATGTAGAATGTACTTGAGAATTGTTTGTGTGAAGCGAATAATGGACCACATGATAACCTCACTGGCAGACAAAAGTATCTCCACCACTTCAGAATGTATGCTTATCTAGTTACATTCTTCTTGCTGCTCAAAGACTTGCTGACACCTTGTTAGGTACACCCCATTGCTCTATTTTTTTTCCTTACATGATTTATTAATATGTTGTGAGAGTTCCACAAGCACATTTGAAACTTTAAGACAGAAGGGCATTATTACTCTACACTTTGCTAATCTCTCTGATTTGCAATTGCCTAACATTACATAATGTGTAAAGATAATTTTCACTTGTAATAGCCACACAATAGTTTATGTATTATATGCACCTGCTTTGAGAGGTGAATGGGAATTAATGACTCCTCAGGGGTCCATAGTCCCAGGGTAGATTAAGTTCCAACCTCAGCTGCAGCATCTATAAAATCCCCCCACAGCTGCACTTAGGCACCAGCAAGAAGCAGAGGACAAATCTGTTCCTTTACTATAGAACAAACAAAGGATTATAATTTTGAAGAATAAACTTTAAAATTTGCAGACACCAGTGGACATCTCTTCTCTGAAAAAGAAAAAAAAGGAGAATTCTGTCCCAGTAATAGGCAAGGGGAGGAGGCCAGGCAGAGATTAATTCCCCACTCTCCAAGGCAGAGTTTGAAGGTAAAAGGACAATAAGGAGGTGGCTGTAAGACTCTCCCACTACCTTTTTGAAGAAGACTTACTAATCTTTGTTTATTTATTTTGTTCAACATGGAGTTAATTTTAAACTTTATTGGAAGAAGAGTGGATCTGTTTGTCCATCCCAACAAAACACATACAATGCAGTATGTCAGTATAGAACTAATTTAAAATTCACTTTTTGGGAAAAATATTCATCTTTTGCTCTAAGAATGTTTTCTACCATTTTAATAAGATAAAATATAACACTCATGTTATTTTTCAAGATTTAATTATAAGGGTAAATCAGGAGAAAGTGTCAACTGATTCTATCCTATTTGGAAAACTAGTGGCCAAGTAATTGTTGTCTTCCTATTTTTTGGCGTTCATTTCCTTTCTGTTTGCCAATTATTCATGCAAGGTTATCTGTCAAATAATTTGAAATTCTTTGGTTTTAAGAAAAATAACACAAATCAGAAAAATTAGAGATAAACAGGGACATTGGGAGAAAGAGATTAAAAAAGGTGTCTGTGGGAAAAGTAAAAAAATCTATCTGAAGATTTATTTTGTTTTAATAATTAAACCATAGTATGAAATACCAGAAAACCTTCGACAATGCAATGCACAGCCAGAATTGTCCATCCATCCAATTTTGTCGTAAGGTTCAAGCATACACAAAAACATAGCATACACAAGCATACACATTATGGCTCTAGAAATTGTGAAAGCTTATAAAACATGTAGTTAAACATTATAATTTACATTTCCACATAATATTTTTTAAAAATATAATAAAAATGACACAACCAAACGGCCCAAAGGCAAATTAGAATAGTGATGTTTCTACATTAAGAGCATTCTATAAGACTGTTCCTATCAGTTTCTGATTCTTGACATTTATCTCTAGGCAGGAAAAGTGGGCAGAAAGGTCATGATAAACATCACAAACTAGTGGCACTGTGTTCACTCTCCCCAACAGAAAAGGAGAGGAGATATTTCTTCAAATTATTTAAGGTGAGTCTACATTAATATCTTACTTTACAGATGTTCTACAATTTCAAAGTTGATCCAAATAGGAAATAGTTGCATTTTGCAACAAAAGCATATGTGCAGCAAATGTCTTCTGTATATAACTGTGATTAAACTATTCCTTTTTTAAAACCTTTCCCACTGTTCCTTTATTCTGAGCAAAGAAAAGGGGTTTCTGATGGTTCCCTACAGGAATAGATAGGTCATAGTTTTGCTCACATATTCAAAAAATGCATTGTCATGGGGGATTTCTAAGCATTTTTAGAGGAAAAAAAAAATCATACTTATCATACACCTGTTCCAATCTGCAAGGTATTTTTTTATTCCCATACCACCAATATTGGAAAAATTCTTCTCTTGCATTTTGTTAATCTCCAAATATGCAACTGTATATTTGTTGGTAACATTATTGTTAAGTAAGGAAAACTGTACAAATTATGAAGGAAGATATAGTCCAGTCCATTAATTTCTTACAATACAGTTAATCTTATTGATCTCACACAGCATTTGGATAATTCTCTTAATGAGAACAACGTACTTTTCAGGTTGACTTTTAAAAAATAATCTATGCTTCTCAGAAGTATAATCAGAATCCTACATCATAAGAGTCCACTGTCTTAACTAGTTGTCTCATAAGTTTAGCAAGAACAGAAAAGCTGGTTTACAACACTAAATTAAAGGTTTTATATTTCTCTTGCTTTTATGAAACAGGCTTGCTAGACACAGACCGGAAATCTGTAGACTGCAGATTCAGCTTGTTGAAAGCAATCTAAGGCACAATTTTAAGACTTAAGAAAATAATAGATAAAGGATATCTGGCTCTGTAGATATTGAATTAGGATTTCAAAAAGCTTTCAATAGAGCCCTTTCCAGGAGATTATTAAGTTAGTAGCCACAGGAGGCAAAATGAAATCCTTTCATGAATTAAAAGCTGGTTACAGTAGAAGAAGCAAAAAGGGTAATGGTGGAGTGCCCTGGGGATTAGCAGAAATCAGTCTGCTTAGTACTTTCTCACTGGCCACAACAATTTTATATTAAAAGCATTACTGAGAATGAGAATATCATAGAATCATTATGGTTGGAAAGGACCNGGGATGGAGAAGAGCAAAGAGATGAAGAATAAAAGATGAAGTTATGCTGAGGAGATGTTGCTGAGTTTGGTGTTGGCCTGAGGAAGAAGAGAGCTAGCAGCACAACCTCTCACCAGCCTCATTACCCTTCCCTGCACCCGCTCCAGCACCTCAATGTCCTTCTTATACTGTGGTGCCCAATACTGGACACAGTACTCAAGGTGCAGTCTCACGAGTGCCCAGTACAGGGGCACGGTCACCTCCTTACTCCTGCTGGTCACACCATTTCTGATACAGGCCAGGATGTCGTTGGCCTTCTTGGCCACCTGAGCACACTGCTGGCTCATGTTCAGTTGGCTGTCAACCAACACCCTCAGGTCCTTTTCTGCCAGGCAGCTCTCCAGCCACTCCTTCCCAAGCCTGTAGCACTGCATGGGGTTGTTGTGACCGAATCTTCTGGAAGCCACTGTGGGGGACCTCAGCTGAGCTGAGGCCCTTGGACAGGGTAGCTTTGACCTTGAGAAGATTCCATTCTACCCTTGAGAGAATAAACAAGAACAAGAATAACTCCGAGATAAGCAGGGTGTTGACCAAAAACTGAGGGGCAGGGGTTCTTGTGGCAGAAAAGCTGAGTTGAGATGAACTCTGCAAATATTGTCCAATGACAAAGAATAATAACAACTTTGGACCAATGGGGACAAAACACCTTTGGGGAAAACAAGGAGAAGAGAAAGTATAAATGTACAGAGAAAGAGAACAATAAAGGTTTTTTCTGCTTTGCTTGCTTGCTTTTGCTAAGATTTGTTGTCGCATTGTCCGTCCCGACTGCGACAAGCCATTAAACATTCTGAACTGTGGAATACCACTTTGTAAGAAAACTTGAAGTGACGCATACAATGCCAGTCAAGGAAAGGTGATAAATATTTTTATGGACACTAGTAATACAATCTTCTCCAAGAGCTTCAGAGGAGAAGTTCATCAAATTCATATGAAAAATGAGGCTTATTTGGGAGGAAGGTGTAAACAGTTCCCTGCCTCTGGGTCCAGAGCTTCCCTTATGAGACTTGCTTTCTGCTTGTTCTCTCAGTGGAATGAGTCTTATCTTGTATGTTCTCCTTTCTGAAGGGAGCATTCCACAAGGAAGGTGTTTGCCACAGAAGGTCAGATCATCTCTGGTGGCTCATTCTGGTTCTATTAATGCCACACTGGCACTACAATGTGTCACACTGGCCTACTTAGGAGTTCTTGACTGGAGCTAAATACAAGTTTCTGCTCACTGAACAGAATTAACTGAGCTGCCACAGAGAGGAGTACTTCTCATAGAAGGCTGATGGGAAACTTCACCTAATTTTGGATGATTTTAAATTTGCTACATTTGGTTATATCCCTTCCACAATTAATCCAATGGACACATAGAAGCTGAGATCTACAATATGCCTATAGTAAAATCCAAATGATTTATCGTGTAGGTTCAGATGAGGGAATAATTTGTCACAGCAAATTGTGTTACATATAATATGGCAAATACTGTTAGCACATTTGTTGAACTTATTTCTAAAAGGAAATCAACACAACAACATCAGTTTAAAAATCAAAACACTGACATCTAGTCAATCTCCTGCCAGACTTAAACTATTCTATTTTAAAAATCAAGTCATAGATATAAGCAAGAAGCACTAACTACTCATAATTCCTCTATCTTCTAGAAGCCCTAGCATAGGACATCTAACTGGACTTTATTTTTGCACTCATTAAGCTTAATTAAAGAGCAAATATGTGTAAAGGTGACCCAATTACTCAGGACTTTTAATTGTATATCTCTAGAGTTAATATAATTAAGTAATGAACCAAATTTTAGCTGAGTTTAAAAATCTGTTTAGTTTAGACCCAGCCCAAATTGCTTGGTGTATGTATTTTAATGGTATTTCATGTAAAAAGGCATCACAGTAATGTTTAATACTACCTAGGATATTATATATGGTAAAATGTATAAATACAATTGTTTTTTGTAAGGATGGATAAGGTTACTCCAGTAACTGGAACATTTCAATCTGAACTCTTCACTCTCCTGGAATAGATTATAGGCAATAGAAAAAACACATTCCCAGCAAGACAAAGCCAAGCACATATAAAAAGTGTCTGAACTACCTTGTGGCTTCTTCAGATCCACAGGATCTAGATTAAGCTCTATACTGGTTAACAGGATCTCCTAAAGAGGGAAACTTTGGTTAGACCCTTACTGATGTTTAAAATCAAGGGATTTCCAGAAACTGCCAAGAAACTATAAGGGGTCTGTGGCACATGTTGACAAAATAATTGCATAACTGATTGTCTTTTGACTGACAACTCTTGAAAGTCATTCCCCAACTTTTAGAGTGATTTAGTGGTACATCCATTTGAGAATCTATTCCACTGGTCCAACAGGCTCATTTGGTTCAATTTCCCATGTATGAAAACAACATTTCTCCCCAGGAAAGAGCACGTCTGAATATTTCCAGATAACCATTCATAATCCAGAAAGATACTAAAATATATTGGAACAGTTGTCATGAATGCTGTACATGTAGGCCAGAAACTCTTGCATATTACCAGCAAAGAAGTTATGCAATCAAATCTTCCCAAAACAAGTTGGAGAAAGCAGGGCTCCAATGTGTGAATCTTCACTAACTTCAGCAATAATACAAAGTAAAACCAAAACATTCTCATTGCCTATGTGTCTGAGAAGGAGCATATATCAAGAGCAGTTTTGGAGGACTGTCTAAGAAGAAGAGGTCAACCACCATTTCATGGCCTCCAAGAGTCCTAGAAGGCTTTTAAGTTACTTCACGCTTTTCAGTCATGGTCTGCTGGAATGAAATACCTGAGACAAGGAGCTATAAATGCCGAAAGGTCTCCAAAGGTAAACTGCAGACAGGTGAATCAAATACTAAATGAACTAATTCTAGACATTGACAGAGCCTCAGAAATGGAAGGGAATACTGAACCATCTGCTGGTTAATACCAAATGCTGTGAAGGTGTTGTCCTCCCTATTTCAGGTGTGAACTATGAAACAAGATAGCCAGGATATTATTGCAAAACAATTGGGCTACCATAGAAAAGTTAAAATCCTCCCCTTATGAAAATCAGTGTTATTCCAAACAAGTCAAAACTCAAGATTAGCACATAATTTTTAGAACTGATAACCTAGAGCGTAACTAATAAATGTTTGCATGAACTATATCTACACTTAAAACCAAATCAAAGCAGGAGTCATTCTCTGAGCCTGACACACAGTAGTGTAGAAGAGATAATTTCTGTACAGGTAAATGCTTTGCTGTACAGAACAGGGGGGTTGCCTTTAAACTGTATGCAATTAATAGTCTTGGTAGTTGCTTATCTTGAATCATGGATGACCATTATCTAGGCAAATAAGTCCCAGACAAAACTGTGCTTTGTCATATCAGGGACTGTGCTATCTGCATACTAAACAATGGTGTGTCAATGGTGAAGGCCATACTATGACCTTGTTAGTTTTTTAGGATAAATGTGGAGATTGGTATGATTTATACAAACTGAGATGAAGAACACAAATACATTTGCAATAAATAAATCAGTAGAAGTCTTCTTGCATAACTTTTTAATATTATATTAAATATATCAAAGCATATATAAGCAAAATGTTTGGTGCAGATGTATCACTCAAGACTATTAAGTACGTTGAGTTGATTAGACAATATTGCTCTCAAAAAGCTAAAAATAAACCCTGCTTTAGGAGATTATTGTTGCTTGTGGCATCTGATATGGGTATCTGTGAAATGAGTCATGGAACACCACTGTTATGTTGATGGTGTCACTGAAAATGGCATTTCACAGTTGGAAAAACCTCTTGAGATGACTTTCAGTCATGCATATGAATTTTGCTGATTTTATTGGAGATCATCTATTGCAAAGAAATTCAACAGAAACTTAACTATTGAAATTATTCCTTTACTTCTTTGTGGTGTATTCATTTACCTGTGATAATTTAGCTAGTTATAGTCATTTGGATTTCTGTGCAAAATGCCACACCAGCCCAAACATAAGTTTTCTTCAGATACTGGATACAATGTTAGAGTTATAATAAACGAGTACACTCATACCAATCAGATAATTCAATAGATCTTTCTAACTTTGGTACCTGTAATGCAGGTATAAAACAATACGGCACTTCAAAGAGGCCAACTGTTGATTAAACATTGACTTAAAATATTAAATTTAGACACCCTTCCCCATGTATGTCTGGTTAATTTATTAAGCATTTATTTGCTCTTTCAAAAAAACTTTTTCCCAAACTCTATTCACTTCAAGAATATAGAATAAGTTCTTGGAAGGAAGTACTAGTTTTGGTGTAATATGGATGGAATATATTAAAATGTACTGCAATACACAAGGCTTTATTTTGTTGGGTTATAAAAGCAACAGACAAAATTGTCTTTAAAAAAACCCTAAAATATAAAAAAACTTCTGTAATGTGGCTACACCCAATGGTTATTTGTGTAAGTTCAAGTAAAATTTCTTACAGTAAAATGCATTATTCTTAACAACTGAATGAGTTGGTAAGAGATTATTTTCTAATTAAAACCATGACTAGCAACCCTACTTTAAATGTCAGAGTATGATTATTCTTCTCTTTGCCATAAGATATTTTATGTTGTTTAATTATACTTCTCTTGTTTCAATGTTAAATTTATCTTGAAAATTTATATTCACATGCCTTGTAATGATGCAAATGTATAGTTCTAAAGGTTTTTAATTTCTTGTTAACAGATTCCCTATTATCGAGAGTCTAGATAAATTCAAGAAAGAAAACTGAAGTTAACGTTCATGCTTATAAGTTAATATATGACATGTATGCATTTAGAAAGCACAAAATATTGTAAGGTATGCCATTTTACAGTCTCTTTTCTGTGTAACTGATGTATACATCTGAATTGCCACTATGAAACATGATAGCTTTGTTTATATTGTATTAGTGCATTTTTCTACTTGAATAGTGCTCTTTAATACTTGAAACAACAAAGAAACAATTCCAGATTCTTTTCCAAAGGTCCCAGAATACTTCTTACATTTTGTGGGTGGATCTATTATGTAGGCATATCTATATTCTTCATGGAAATCAGTAAAATATAGTTTTTAAAGTATACATACTTATGGTCCAAACATACCACAGATATTGTGGCAGTGATTGCCAATATAGAATCCTAACACACAGACATGAATAGACAATGTATTGAAGATAAGACAATAATATGTTGAATATATATTAATAATAATATTTTGAATTTGTATAGCAAACATAAAATTTTTCCTAATAACTCCTTTCAAAAGCAGAAGCCATTCATAAACCAGCTAAACCTTACATTCTTAGCTCAAAATTAGACTTGTCACCATAAAATTAAGACTCATGTTTACTAAGGTTACTTGGTATGCTACCAATCTGCCAATGCAATGCTTTAAATTTGAACCACCCAGCATACTGACCTAAGAATTTTTTCAGGCTACATGAATCTCTTATCAATATTATGGGAAAGTTTTTATGGGAAAAACTACCACAAAGGCTCAAATAAATAACAACAGTTTATGCCAATAATAGTCTGGTTGATTTTTTATTGTCTAAGAAAGTAGTAAAAAGTGTAAACCAAAGACAAACTCATGGAAAGTAAACTGAACTTAAGTAAAATAACTAACAGCAAAACAGCTGCTAGGACTATGCTTTATTATTTCTGCAAACCTCAAGAATTACATTATTCAAAATCCAGTATCATACAGTATAGCCAGTTAGAATGTATTTCACAGGATCATTGCCCAGTTTTTTGCCTTTCCTATTCAATTTATCAGTGACAGATGAGCTGTATCATCCAATGTGTTGCAAACTAAATTTGAAACAAGCAGGGTTTTATAATATAGTTTTTACTAGATGAAATGAGATGAAGTCATTGGATTTATAAACCGTCCTCAAAACAAAATACACCAAGGAGGTCTACATCTCATGTTGTATCTGTCTGTTAGTTATAGTATCGATATGCATTCTATGTATGTATCTTTATACATGCATTTAATAATATTTTTCATTGGTACTTCTAAGAGTTTTGTGTTTAAGGGAGTTCCTAGATAATTCAATAAGAATGCTGCTCTGTTTTCACATTGATGAGAAGAATAAGCAGTTCCGAGATTCACTAAGAATGCTGCTCTGTTTTCACGCTGATAAGAAGAATAAGCAGCAATAAATTTTGCACAGAAAACTTGAGAAATCATGCTTATACATATGATTCTTTTTCTTTTTACTTTCTTAGCCATAGCTATATTCATTCACAGTTATATAGTGTAGATAAATAAGTGATATCAGTAAGTTGGAGATAAAAATTAAACAGACTAAACCAAATATCAAATAAAGGTAAGATTTCAAGCTTAAAAGACACCTACCTAGTTCTCAGGTCATGTGAAATAAAACTATATAATAGAAGAAGAAAGAAAGTTAATGTATGTAAAATAAGCGACTACCTTCAGTTTGATTTACATTGTTTTGTGCTCAAGGCCTATATTGGACTAGTTTGTCATGTCAGTACTCACAGTTGATTTATGGTTGATTTATGCCATTTGATAGTCATGATCTCAGTTCTCAGATCCTATGTATTTCTGTTTGTTAATAGGGTTGTAGAGTTTGGGGTAGGCCTATTAACACAATCATTCCTATGAATTCTCTAAAGGGAAAAGAAATTAACTTTGAAAAGCAGAGACTAACAACTAAGATCTGGTCATCATCCATTTAATTAATTTTTCTTAAATACAAAGATGCAGAGGTCATTAAAATCCCAATAATATAAATTCTGCAAATCCATGCAAAGTAAATGGAGGGTGTTCTTATTTTAAAGTAATCTTCAAAATGAAGTTGATGATGAAAAAGACCTCTCACTAGCAAGGCAGGATCGTTGAAACTTATGGAAAAGCTCACGGCTACAGTACAGATTCTAATGGACAGATAAAATCGGTCTTAGGATGGAAGTAAAAAACCAATGATAGCAAGAAATTAGAATTTTTATTTGAATACTGGGGTAGCCTAGTGTGGTGGGTTTACCTTGGCTGGGTGCCCGGTGCCCACCCCTAGTCCCTCTATCACTTCCCCCCCCACACCAAAACCTCCGTCAGCAAGGCAAGCAGGGAGAGAGTAAGATGGAGAAGAAGAACCTGTGGGTTATGATAAGAAGCAGTTTTAATAACCAGCAGAGGAGGCAAGGCCGCGTGCGAAGCAAAAGCAGCAAAGCTGTTACTCTCTACTTCCCATCCGCAGGTGGTGTTGGGCCTGTCCCGGGAAGCAGGGCTCCAGAACGCGTACCGGTTGCTCGGAGGACCAATGTCTTCCCTCGAATCCCCCCCGTCCTCCTCCCTTTATAGTTGAGCTGACGTCATATGGTATGGAATATCCTATTGGTCAGCTCGGGTCGGCTGTCCGGGTTGTATCCCCAACCAGATCTTGCCCTCCCCGTACCTTTGGTGCTGTGTGGGCACTCACGGCTAGACATAACATACACCATGTTATCAACACCCTCTGGGTCCCAGTACTGCAGCATAAGGGCTGTATGGGGAAAATCAGCTCAGACAGACCCACTACACCTAGATAGGTTTTGACAGAGAAAATTAATGTGAGAGCTGAGCTCCTCAAAAAATGAGATGAAAATGATAGAATTGTTCCAAATTCAGACACTGCTAACATCAAGTGCAGAACCTTCTCAGATACTAGTTTTATGAATATCTCCTAATCAAACTAGAGTCTGAATAAGATGCTGTACAGTCAGACTGGGAAGAAATGTGTTAATTTTTCTTTGGAAAAATAGTTCAGCGGCAATACATAGGAGTCTAAAAACGCTATCACTAATCAATTTGAGTTGACTGCATGTAAGCTCAACTGGGATTGAAATGTACTATAAAAGCTATTATAAACATATACTTATATGAAATGTAATATAAAATCAAAAAGTGGTATAATAAATAAGGAGGCAAATGGTATCTGATAAAGATTTATATTAATAGCTGTCAAATGGGCTATGGAAAGTAAACTTGAAAACGGGGTGCACAGACATTGCTGGAGCATTATAGAAAACCTATGACAATATACTTTTTAATTATTTCCCAAACCATCACTAAGTATCAGTCATGCCTAACAATACCTTAAGGGCCATACAATTATCCAAATTTCTACAGGAATCAAACAGAGTTTTAAGCAGGTAATTACTTAAAATAATCTTAATAATTTTTTAAAAACAGTAGCAAATGTTTTCATCATTTGAATAACCCAAATTATATTTGATAGACCATTCAGTGGCTTCTACAGTACTTATAGCTTTGTTCCTATAATATGAAATTCAGTAAGATCAATTAAACCTTACGATATAACAACTTCATCTAATCACACCAGACAAGCATTCAAGATAGATATTCTCACAGAATAATGAACACTAAAAATAATTAAACATATTGAGATTTAAGTGATCATAATCAAATTTCAGACTGAATACTCTGTAAAGATTGATGTTTCTGTTTTTATTTCTCATGGTATTGTCATTATAACAAAAGATGTCCTCTTGAGAATACCGAAAGAGACCAAAATAAGATTTTTAATATTTAGATACCAACAGCTTCCAGTGTAAAAAAAATTACATTCCATTTTAATAATTGAAAATTATCTCATACCATCTACAAGGTCTGGAATTTTAATGGAGAATTAGGGGACATGATGTTATGACAATTCTCTATGGGAACTGGAGATAGTATCTTGTTTTTTTATAACTGAGCCACTAGTTCAAGCTTCAATAGTCATCTGTGTAATTTCAGTTGATATTTGTAGTTCATCATCACAAGTAAAGTGATCTTGTCTGGCAGTTGAAAGACAATAACTATTGACCTATCATTTTGGAGAATTAATTTACTTTGTAAAACCAAAGGCCATGTCTCCATTTCAGATAGAGGCAGAATGGTCAGGAAGTTTGGCACACACTATAACCCCAAAGACTCCTATTTGTGCACGATCTCTGCAAAGAGGAAGATGACAGTGGAAAAATGGAAAAAGAGAGAGTGATAATGACTAGCAGATTTAAGAGGAATGTAAACCTGTCATTCTAAGTCGGAGCAGCAAACTATCTTCTGTCTCATACTGGCTAATACTGACAGTTCAGAAGAATGAGCAAGAAATGCCTGTTAAAAGCATGTTTCTCTCCAACATTGATGAATGAAGCTCATGAGCAGAATGTGTGTCTTTCAAATTTTCAAAATTTTATTTAATCAACAATTAAAGTTATGATTCCTGATGTGAATAATTTCTTAGTGTCAGTGTTTTCCTGTAGGGACACTTCATAGCATGAGAATTTCTTATGCATTGTATAATCAATATTTGATCTTTTCTTAATTTCAAACTTGTAAGCACTGGAGTTTCTCTCATCACTATATAGAAGTATTGGTCTGCCAGTGAAGTATGCTCTCAAATAAAACTACAAGAGAGAAATCTCAGGCCTGTGAGAATAATACTCAATCCTTCAACTTCTAATCACCAGCCAAATTTAAGTTTTAAAGCCTGTCCAGTAACCATACTGAGGCTTTGATGAAGGTGTGCTCTAAATTGCATATGAAACAAGAATAGCTTCCAGCTATGAGTAATTCTTAGCTACTTCCAGATTCCATGTTAGGGAGAAAGTATGAGGACATGTACCATTTCCTCTTTCTGTTTCCATCCTTC
This sequence comes from Brachypteracias leptosomus, assembly GCA_013401335.1. Lineage (NCBI taxonomy): Eukaryota > Metazoa > Chordata > Aves > Coraciiformes > Brachypteraciidae > Brachypteracias > Brachypteracias leptosomus. The sequence continues at coordinate 89,040 of VYZX01013881.1, read as the reverse complement.
AGAAGTAAAGGCACCTAAACAGGAAGGCTGGAAAGCATTCCCTGTAAAGCCAAGTCCCTCAGTGTCCCAGGATATACTGTGGCAAGCACCTATTCCACAGTTCAGAAATAACCTATGATTGTACCATTGTATTCATGATAGTTTGGTTCAGTGACCAGTGAAGTCTACAGAAATCCTTGTTGATGGGTCAGAACCTAAGTCCTCAGCTTATTCCAAAAGCTCATTAGCCACACTAATTTTGAAATAATGGATTATTGTCACGTATTACCAAACTCATGAAATATCCTGATGTACCAATTTCATGGTACAAAGGATACAGTTTTACATGAGCACTACGTCCATAATGGTTCATCCCAGGATCTTTTACTGAGAACGAATATGGTGTCCAATAAATTTCATTTTGAGAGCTCTTGCACTCTTTGTGAGACCAGAACAGTAAGAACACACATTGACATTCACATGTCCTCTGTTTGTGGTAAAACTGCCCGAGTAGGACAGGCTCTATCAGAACTAGTCTCTGGAATCATTTAGCCAAGTCTAAGTTTCAGGTACCAAGTTTAAGGCCTGTTTTTTAACAAAACTCTGCATGATTGATACTACATTAATAAATACATTTACTCATTTGCATGAGAACTGAAAGCTATTTGTATTATTCCATGTTTCCTTCACTTATAGTTTCCTTGACTTCCTTATCTCCTATTCATTCTTGGAATGACAATTCTAAGTCATTAAAAATAGTTATTTCCATGTCACAGTGTCTTCAGCTCCCAACATTTTATCATGGGTATCAAAAGTATCTTAACTTCTATGTTTAGGAGGTTAAAAAAACCAAAACAAAACTCAAAGATTACTAAAAAGTACATCTGGAGGCAAAACCAGCTGCCACTTTTTCATGTAACTTCGATCAAGTATATCCCAAGTAACCTCTGTGAAGAGAAACACTTATAGCGATCCTCTTCATATGGGCTCCTCACATACAAGAGTGTGCTTATCTTACAGAGTGTATTCAGCATTTTGGGAAAAAAAATATTTCTTGCTGTTATGTCAAACACATTCACTGCAATAACACTAACACTTCAGTTTTGAATTCAGACTTCCTGTCATCTTAAAATATGCCAAAACATTGCCATTTAGCTCTAACATACAGTAGAGATACTCACCAGAAAAAAACCCAAAACCAAAACCAACAAAACAGCAAACCAACCAAAACCATAAAAAAGGGGAAACTATCTGTTTGTAGGGTAGATTTTCTATTACAGACAGATAGTAAACAAAGCCATACTTAATCCATCAGTTTGCAAACAAAACAAAAAGTAACTATAACATCTCTTTTACACTGAAGGATAAGTTATCAAAAAAAGCTTCTCATTAGTTGTCAGCTCAGAGTAACTTCAAAAGAAGTCCTTTAGCTTCCAATAATATATTTCTGACAACCTTCTTATCTCTTACAAGCTGTTGTGAGAGCTGAATCAAACCAGTTTGTCATGAAAACTGCTTTTTAACAGCGTAAATCAAAGGAATCACATATGTCTGATCAGTGAGCTATTTTTTTCAGTTCATTAAAACAGGTTCAGTTTATAACACAGAAATATCATAGACAGAAAATCTACTGTCACCTGAACCTGTTTTTTTTTACTATAACAAACACCATGGAAATATATTAAAGATGATTTAAATACAGAATTCAAAGCTCCAAACCTTTCTAACTGAATTGTGATTTCATATTCCACATTTACACATTGAATTTTGAAAACACACTTAGGAAATTATCTTGAACTGAACTATTACTTTCCATTTTTTTCATGTGACGTATTACTACTATCTGCTTTCACATCTGCTTTGTAAACATATTTGCATTGACAGTTTCTTGAACACATTGCCTCAATACAAATTCAGATTGTAAAGGCTGAAATTACTTAAGTATTTGTTGCAGAACACTTCAGAAATCAAGATACTAAGTCATATATTTTTGTTTATATATTTTCATTTGTAGAAAAGTAAGTGGTGTGTGAAAGTCTCACTTTACATCATTTCTGTAGCTTTTAAATTCACCCAAACATATAAACTATTGTTTTTTTCTTCTCTGCTCACACAAAGAACAGGGATAAGGTATAGGACATTGGATAAAATCTCTCTGTAAGTCCAAGAGCAATGTGACTTTTGAGTAATAATTATGGTACGTTCCAGACTATACAAAAGACCATTACACTCTGGAGACTGTAGAAGCCCATATGTGCAAATATATAGATGTTTATGTTCATTCCTTCCTTTTTTTTTTTTTTTTTTTCCAACAGAAGACAAAAGAAGAAGGCAAGGAAAAGAGTTTCGCCCAGATTTCCGATCTAGGTATAAAATACTCTTCAAGTGGCAGAGAGAGTAGGAAAACACTGATATGAGCAAAGGGGAAAAAAACACCTAATTTTTTGAAGAACAGAGTTTCCAATCCTCAGATCTGCAATCTCCTGATAATCCTCAGTAGGCATGGCACAGTTCTAGAAATACCGTAATCAGATCCTCTTGTTTTATTCTTGTCCTAACCACCCACGATGTCCAAAGGATTTATCTTTAATTCATCTGTTCCCTCATAGAATCACAGAATCATTTAGGTTGGAAAAGAGCCTTAAAATCATTGAGTCCAATCATTTATAGTATTAGCTGACAAGAGGAAAGATCTAGATCTGGTAGAATACATCTAGCTGACCAATCCATTAAAAAATTCCTGATTTTTCAGAACAGTTTAATTCAACAAATTTTATTCCACACATTGTGGATGTAAATATTAGACGTCAGGCATCTGATTGTTCCTGTCTTCTAAGAGTTGATATCTTCATCATTGTTTTTTATGCTTTTGAAATTTAAGAGGTTTATGATAAAGGCACCAGCTTCAATTGTATCAGTAGAACTCTGCACAACTGATTTCATAATTTGTGAGTCTTATATGATCTTTGCTTTAATTCACTTCTATTTGTGGTTTTACAGCCTCTTAAAATTCTTCTAAAACTACTAGCATGCAGACAGTGAATTTAACAAGACAAAAATTAAATTGTGAAATTAATACTTTCAAACATCTGAAACTTGAATGCTTGAAATTAATCTCAAAATCTGAACAGCTGAAATAAAGAGCTTTATAAATGCAATTCTCATATCAAATGAACAACATTGTTGATGTTAAAAACCAAGATTTCTGGAATTTCAATATGCATTTGACAGTAAGCCTTTAAGGGTCTCAATAGTTTTAAAAATCAAGTATTAACAATGCTTGAAAGACACTTCTTTATTCACTGGAGAATCCATATTCCAGAAATTTATACAGGTTTTGTGACTGATACAAAAAGGAAGTTGTATAATATGACCCTTTCATAGAAGTCAGAGAAAAATTCCATTCAAGCATAAGAATAACTTTTGCAGTCATATGTTCTATACCTACAGTTATACTGTGTCCTACAATGACAAGTCCTATAAGGCTTAAAAGAATCAAGGAGAAAACACATAGGTAAATGTTTTCTTCAACGGCTATTATTTTTGATAGTTTAAATAATTTTCTTAACTCACAGTGAAGTTAAAGATGAGGTTACAGGTTGGATCAAACCTTAGAAAAACTCTTATTTTAAAATTATTTCTTTCTAAGAAACTATATGATCTCTATGGAAGCAACAGCTTTTCTGAGTATCATTTTGGGCAGAGTATGTCTGTGTGTGAATGAGTCAGGCCAATTTTATAAGAAGATAATAAACTTCTAGAAAAAGGACAAAAACTCTGGTGTATATGTTCCAGAAGAAAGCTTGAAATTAGGCTTTCAGTGCAGAGTGAAGGCTAAAAAAGCAGGTGTCATGATTAGAAGCTGTTTCTAGTTGATGAAGTGCCCTAATGTTTAGGAAAGTAGGACTTCGCACTTTCTTGTAAATAAACAAAATTGCATTAAAAACATGAACTCCATTAACCCTTTTTCCTTCTATCTGGAAAGATGTGCAAAACCTTTAACTCTAGTTAATTGCTTTGGTCAGAAGACATAAAAAACAAGTAAAGTGTCTAACTGAAAAAGAATTATGTTTTATATGGCATGTAAATATACTTGATGAGAAACACAGTAAGTACACTCATAAGGAAATGAAACAAAAATTAAATCCAAAGATTCATATAAATTCAAGCTAAATAGATATCTTTGAATATGAAGGTACAAAATGTTCCTTTACATTATGCAATATCTCTCACTTAAATTCGGCTTTTCTCTGTATAGAAAGTGTTTTTCCTGTCCAATCACATCAGTGATTGAAAGCCTTTCACTTTTTCTTTTGAAATTCACATTTCTCAGGCTTGTAAAATGCAAAACCCTACCCACTAACTCTGAAAACAACAACACAGGTTTATTTGGATCGCTATAATACCACAGAACAAACAACAAGATAGACAGAAATAGAAAGCTTCTTCCAGCCAGTTTGAATGGTCAGCTTCAGTCATACTACAGAAAAGATCCCTCAATGCAGATTTATCTAGATCCAGAACTAAAATCTGGGATGGGAGTGGGGTGGGGTGTTGAACGTTTGTTTGTTTGCTTGCTTGCTTTTTTGTCGCCAAACAGCAATTGGTGACCGAGGATACCCTTGAAATCTAGACAGGTGTGGAAAGAAAAGATCTTTAGTAGAAAAAGACAAGTGGAGGTCTGTCCCCTGAATATAGCTAGATAACAGCAAAAGCCCTTAGACTATAAGGGCATTCAACTAGTTCCTTGACAGTGAGCTGGACTTGGGCATGCAGATCATGAGGGCTATAGAACTTTCTACAGAGTTGAAATACTTCCTTGTGAAAAAGGAAGCAGCTACTAAATGAAGATGCAAAAGTATATTACTCTTTATAAACTACTGTAGAATAAATTTGATGGAAAAGGTGACACCATTATGGGTTATCTAAATAGAAAAGCAATATATTTGTTTTCCAAACAAAATTTCCAGTGGGTATCTAACTAGTGAATCACAGGCAACAATAGATACTGATAGAAATAGAATTTCTGGAGTTCAAGCAAGGGGTTTGAACAGACAAGGAAGTAAGATGACCTCATTTCATCATTCCTCTATTTTACTCCTGCAGAAAACAATGCATTAAATCCAGATTTTATTTTTGGTTCTTTACTAAGGTTTTGTGTCAAAAAAAGGTCAGTATGTAATAAGAAAATACAGTTAAAATACAAATATATTTGGCATTTGAGAGTATAAAAGATGTTTGAATTTTACACTAACACTATTTGGATAGCATAATGTGAGTCGTTTTACCTTAATTGTGTCAGCTAAGAATGCAAAAATCTACAAGACATTTTACAGGGAGCAAACTTTACACTGGACAGTTTTCAGAGCACAGGACTAACTAGCCCTCTATACTAACAAGCTGGGAAAACATGACAAATAGAAGTAAAAGTTTTAGGGTTATATAGCCTTTTTTCTTTTTTCTCTTCAAGCACAAACTATCATTATGATTCTTCAGGGACATGTCAAATTCAGAGATCTTCAAGCTTTCCATATAATAATTAAAAACAACATTGCCTTTAATTTCTCATTGCTTTATGAAATAGCGTCTGTATTTTCCCAAGGAAATATAATTCTCTAATGTAGTTTGTTTGGATTATTTCTGAAAAGACAGAAATACACGCTACAGAATAAAAGCTGCTTATGCAATGACCTCAGTATAGAAGGTGCCATATCTTCCCATTTAAACTTGAATAATTGCCGTTCACTGGTGGGACAACACAAGAGACAGAATAATAGACAGCAAGGGCTGTCAGTCAAGCACTCTTACAGCTCTATGTAGGAAGGGAGACAAACAAGTGATATGTGAGTCTAAGCACCAGTCACTGAAAAATCTGCAGGTGTAACAAAATTTAATCAGTGTCTGCAATTTCATATAACTCAAGTTTTAGGTGGAACAGTGGTCTTTGATGATACACTAACTGCCAAGAAATATCTAAAATCACTGACGGCATCCCACTGTCAATATTCTCCTCCATCTTTTATTGTTATAGGCTAGAGAAAACTCCTAGATTTTCTTTTTCTCCTAAAATAGGAGAATCAAGTCTGATATACCTTCACCAATTTCAGTAGTCTTCTCTGCACTTGTTCCAGTTAAAAGTAGTATCTTCTGAAGAGAGATTCTGAGAGAAGAATACAACCTGGTCTGTGAAGCCTTATCAATGCATTATGTAATGATTGGTTTTTTTACAAAACCACCCTGCCCATCCCAGCATTTTTGAATTCTGCTAGCAGTTTACAGTCATCACAAAATCATGCAACACTTTTTGATCCCCATTATTTTCCTCACTTTCTCCAGATGAAGAAATCACTGTTTGAAGCCAGAGATCTTACTATTCAATTTCATTTCAGTTTAATTATATGAGTTTTCAAAGTTATCCCATTTTTTTGGTATGATGATCTGGTCTTCTTCAGTAATGTTGAAATCTTTCAACTTCACATTATTCAGCACTCTAATTCTTCTCCCTTGGTTGTTACAGGACTTATTAAACATGTTGTTCCTAGGTCTGATACCTGATAAATACTATTAGAAAACTCTTTCCATCCCAATAATTGTCAATTTTCCAGTCTCCATTTTACTCACCTCTTTATCAACTTTGAGATTATCTTATTAATCCTTATTGCTATATTAAATATTTAAAAAATAACCAAATGCAAAAATAAATGTATTTTCTTTGGAACAAGACTATATCAAAAGCTTTACCTAAATCAATAAAGACTAGTTTCATTGTACTACACTTAAACCAGAAGTTTTTCAATTACAAAACCATGTAGTTAGTCTAACATGACCTATTTTTTAAAAAAGCATGTTTTATGCTTTCTCTGTTTTCTTCTATGATATTGGCAAACTGATTTAGTTTAGGGTTAGTGCCTAAGTTCTAAAACAACCTGCTTTACTGAATCAGTCAGTTTTCATCATTTCAGTTTGGCTTCCAAGTGTGATTTTAGCCATATAATGTGGCTACTCATTGTGTTCTTAGTTTAGCCTTGCATCAACTTTGAAAGGAATAGATCAAAAAACAAGTGTTAATAGCAGATTGGAAGTGTATATTCACTAACATTAGAAAATGGGAAGGCTGTTGTAATTTTTATCCCTATAGAAGACTTCTCTTTCCTCTGCCACTTCAGTCATCCTTTTACTTTCCCTAGACTGAACTGCAAATTTCCTGTTTACAAGGTGAATAACATCATGGATAATAGAGTCTGAGAATGTACACAGCCTTAACATTTCAAAACTGTTACTCCAAGAGGACCTATAATTATTTAATCAGTAAACAAATATTAGTGGTGATTATAGATACATGCCTATAGCTATATATACAGAGAGTATCATCTGTAATATTTACCTATCTTTAGTGATAACAGGTTCTAAATTAGTCCTACATGTGCAATGGCCTTCTTCTTGAAGCAGATGAAGAGGATAGCAATTGACCTGTTTAGACACTTCTGCAAGTATGACTCTGAAGTGCTAGGGCCTGAGTTGTGGGCCCCAAGTTGGACTTGACCTGTGGATGAGTCACACCCTAGAAGAATGTTTTGTTTCCCTCACTGACTTCAGGTTTCAGAGGCAGAACCTGGCTCACCTGTGTTTTTGTGGCTCCGCCCTCACCCAGGTGGTTGTGGGTGGGGTGGTGGGTGAAGCCAGGGCTATATCAACCGGGAGCCAATTAGTAGGAGGACCTTCCTGTTGGGTTTGGCTTCTGTTGGGGCGGGTCAAATCTTGCTTAGCTTTCTCGGTAGTGTCCTTCCATGTAAAGGGCCCCTGAGGGAGCCATCTCTGTCCGTTGTGTCCAGCAGGCAATACTGGCACCACAGTGGGCAGTGGAGGAGCTGGGCCCTCAGGAACCTATGGCAGGATTGTTTGACAGAAGACTTCTGAGGGGACGTTGCTGAGTTCAGCATTGGCCTGTGTGATGGCAGCATAAAATGATGATGGCTGAACCGTCACAACAGATTCCTGAAGATCTACTGAAGTTTTCCATAAATATCATTTTGCAAGGCTGCTCATGAAATATGTCTCTGACCTCTAATTAACATGATCACTGATGAATAGTAATTGACTACCAATTTCTTGCTTCATAACACTTAACACAGAATGCTGTATGAAAGATCATACAGGGAAGAAATAACATTGATTGTGATATACCAGTATTTCATGGGTGACAGGTGGAGTGAGGTAATCCTGTCCCTCTATTCTGGTTAGGGGTGAGACTCTACCAGGAGTACTGTGTTCAACTCTGGGGTCCTCCCTACAGGAAAGACAGTGATTTGTTGGAGCATGTCCAAAGGAATACCACAAAAATGATCAGAGGGCTAGAACACCTCTCCTATGAAGAAAGGCTGAGAGAGTTGGGGTTGTTTAGCCTGGAGAAAAGACCTTATTGCAGCCTATCAGTATTTAGAGGAGGCCTATAGAAAGATGGGTACAAACTTCTTAGCAGGCCTGTTGCAATAGGACAAGGCGTAATGGTTTTAAACTAAAAGAGGGTAGATTTAAACTAGACGTAAGGAAGAAATTTTTTCCAATGAGGGTGGTGAAACACTGGGATAGACTGTCCAGAGAGGTGGTAGAAGCCCCATCCCTGGAAACATTCAAGGTCAGCTTGGACAGTGCTCTAAGCAACCTGATCTAGTTGAAGATGTGCCTGCTTACTGCTGGGGGGTTGGACTAGATGACCTTTAAAGATTCCTTGGAACCCAAACTATCCTATGAGTCTATGATTTTATGATTTAGCAAGGGAATCCACCTGGGATGGAAAAGTGCTTTTCTTAGTGATGCAAAACTCAAGCTTTAGCAAATATATAAAAACACTAGATATGATAAAGTCCTTTCTCTTGTTTGCAGTGTGCAAACAGATTTTAGTGGGCTGCCAAATTAACAGAATATGTACCTTCTAAGTACGAGAAACGAGGAGAAAACAATGAACTTCTAATCACAGTGTAAAGAAAAAAAATTTTTGTGATAGCACTCCCTAGACACTGTTTAATAGTAGTAGGAAGAAAATAAACCATTTTGGTTATTCATAAAGTGATACAAGACTAGTTCTATGAGACTGTTTTGAGAAAAACTGTGTTGAATTTTTTTTTTCCAAAACTTTTTTTCACTGAGATCTAGTAATACACCTTAAAGCTGGCCACCTATAAGTGAATTTAAATCTTTTTTTTTTTTTTTTTTTAAATGAAGACTGTTGTCTCTCTTATGTTTTTATCTCTCATCTTTTAGCCCTTTTTGCCTACTGAATCACCATCATTTCCACTGCTCACAAAACTTCAATTTTATCCTTTTCAATAAAGAATGCTTCCAGGGATTGAGATTATTTCACATGAACCATTCTCCAGAAAGGCTTAAAATGGGTTCTTCAGCATACCTGGCTATAAAGTTGGCAACACATCAAATATTTCTTTTGGTTTGGGTTTTTCTTTGCATAAGTTCTGCAACAAAGTCATTATAAAATATGCCAAACATAGTGATTAATTGCTAGTGAAAATAAAATGTCAGTTTCTAAATGAAGATGTTAATTTTTACCTTTATTTTAAAAATGTTTAAAATTCACAATTTTATTTTAATTTTTAACTTCTTTTTAGAAGATTATTTTGCTGTATTTCTTCTCTTGTCTATTGAAAAGACAAATGTTCTTTCTCAATCCTTTAATATTATATATGATCATCTGGCCAAATTAAGCAAGGAAAATGGAAGCCAAATGCTGTGGATGTCATATATACACCAGAAGGTCTTTGCTACAGCGTACATGCATCTAATTCATAATTAGTCTCTATGGAACTCAGTGCCAAAAATTCCACAATATCACACTGAAGGATTTGAAATAAGTATATCTTAAGGCAGACAGAAGCAAAGAGATAAATTCAGTGAAAGACAGCTAGAAAATTCTTAGCTGTAAGTAAAGTTTCAGTTGTAAAAACTAACCGAAAGTTTAAAATTTTCCTTCAACTTTCAGAACATAAAAGGTATAATGGTAAATATACCTGGATTGTAAAGTTCTGCCATCCATAAAACATAGAGCAGCTTTTATTGTGCTTGATCACATTACAGTGCAGCTGTGTTCTTTTCCAAACAGAAATAGATGAATTTAAAATTAAGTCCTTTGCTTAAAATAACTTAGTTTCTGTTTCTAATTGTTTTGATAATAAAAGGAAATTGTTATAAACACAAATGAATAGCATGCTTTGTAATACTGGTATAAGTCAATTGCACTTGCTAAAGGATATATCAGATACGTTTCCTACAGCCTTCGTTATCTGCAAACACATTTCAGAGCTGGAGATGTGTTCTGTGGCCATCTGTCTCCTTATTTACATGCATTAATGTTTTAATCCATTATAAAGGAACTCTGCATGACAAAAAATCCTGAACAGGCAAACACATTACCCCTTAAAATTCAAATAGATAGATTCAGGAAAAGTAGAGCAGTGGTAGATCATTAAAACAATTTCTTCACTTGAGACAAAATGACAGAAAAATGAAAGTTTAAATGCTATAATCCTTCCTCTCATGAAGAGCAAAAGAAAGCGTGGGACTCGTTGTCTGGAATGAAATGAACCATACAAACTTCACTGAATTTTTCTGTAAACACTGAGGAGTTGCTGCCATCAATTCAACTATGCTACTGATTTTTCAATTACTAAAGGTAAGAAAAGTAGAAGTTGTTTCAAGTTTCATAAAAAACTGATAGTGTTTCCTAACATGTCTTTTATGAGGCTTCAGACTAAAAGAACATTTGACAAAACTAATGGGAGGGTAGTTGAGGGAATTTGCATTGGTTGGAGAAGGATCCTGATGTGAGGAATCTGGGGAGACTGAAATGAACCCTTTGATGGAATTAATACTTATTTTCTCAGGATTGTGTGTGTTTCTAATTTGTGGGAAATACTGACATTTTCTGTGATGCAAAAGTGCCTTCCTCACCCATAAGAATGTTTTTTTACTTTAACAACAACAATTATTCCTCATTGCTAACTAAAACTGACATTGCCAATAAAAATGATATTGCCATCAAGTAACTGTGGACTTCAGAAGCTTCAAGTCCCTACTCCTGGAGCAATGAATATAATTGTACTATTTCAATTGTCTTTGAAGATTTTGTAACACAGTCCTCATGACATAGGTGTAATAGAGATGCGAAAACTGGAATATTAGTCCTCTCAGTGGCTTACCAGGAAACTGGATAAATTTACAGTGGAATTTGCTATGATTCAAAAGTTCATTTTGGCAATGATGTCACAAAGCACTAGAGGTTTTTTCTGGAAAAAATAATTTTTTTAGAAAACTTCTGCCAATTTTATTTTGAAATACCTTTGCAAATCTGAATAATCAAAAGCTAAACTTTGAATATATACTTAAACCTTTACATAAAGGAGTAAATTGTTGTTGACACCATTATACCACATGCAATTAGGCCGGTCAAATAAAAGGCAGACTAAAGAAAGGGGACACATTAACCCTTTAAGGGTCCTATGTGAAATCTCTTTCTCTGGCCAGATTATATGTTTAGTTGAAAATTCAACTAACTTTGTGAGCTATATTTTAAATATTTTCCTTCTGGTCCTGCTTTTGGAGTCATACAGTGCTTCTGTAAAGAGTACCTGTAGGAGATGTCCGGTTAACAAAATGCTTCATTACATTGCCATCAAAAACTCTTCTTAGGTTATAGTGTTATATTTACAGACAGTTGCAGGGGAAAATTCTACAACAAAGAGAGTATAAAATTACCGAGTATACAACAATAACTTTGGAAAAAACCCCTAAGAACTCATCTTTGTATTTAAAAAATTTGTTTAATATATACAGGACTGCTGATAATTAGTAATTTGTGGTTCCTAAGTCATATGAGAGCGCTACCTTTTATTATGATATTGTTTCAAAAATGTTTCCACATCATTTTGAGCCAGCTAGTAGGTTTACTGACAATTTAGAGTCTGAAATGCTTTTGTTCCTTTTTACAGCTTTTATGTACTCCTATCCAGACAGTTATCATGCTCTTAAATAATCTATTTTAAATGCTTTGGCACCCTAAAGGTGATAAATTCCTTGAGTTTCAGTTATGGCTGATCAGTGTTCTGAGAAGCGGATTATTCAGGACCACTTTCTAAGTACAAAGCTTTGGTCTGATCTACTTACAGGATTCTAATGTCTAGTTGTTTATTTACCAGAAACAGTGTTTCATCCCTGCAAAGGTAAAAATCAGTACTGTGTTATGTATCTGGAGTACAACTTCCCCAAAATCCAGTTTTGCATCTACTCATCACTCATCCAATCAATGTAGGAAAAAATATATAGTCTTTCTCAAACAACTTGATAAGCATAGTTTTTAATGAAGACTGCGCATGCTAAGGCAAATCAAGAATTACACAAATTATTTCCTTCCCATTGAAAGACCCTTTTAAAACATGAGACCATAAAGTTTTAACTATAAAATGCCCTCTAAGATCCATCAGGCAATCCTGGCAGTGTCAGAGGTCCTGCATAATGGAATAAAGTTTCAGTGGAATCAAATCTATCCTTTAGGAATATCACAATGGACACAGTCTCTGTATTTTTACAGCAGCTATTCACTTTTCCAGTCAGCCAGAAGAATAGCTCCACTACATATAGAAATAAATTGCATATGCAAGAACCTCTAACACCAAAGATTTTACATCTATTGTGAAAGCCATGTGTAGCAAGGCTGTGTACAAAAAGAGTGCAATAGCCAGATTATAGCAGACCAGCTATCAAGAATGACTTGATACTTCCCATTATTTTCAAAACAGGATTCTTCATGCCCCCTGCATTCAAGTAAGGCTGCTTTCAGAGGATGTTCAAAGTTTATGGTCCATCCTGTGAACCTTAACAAGATATTGCAACTGCTACTCAAAAATACTGCTTGGCTAATAATGTTTAGTTGTTGATGACCTGTGCTGTATTACTTCTGATATGGAAATGTGTTCCATCTTCCCCCATAAACTGGAAACTTTCATCCAGACTGGAGATTATTATTCAGAAAGCAGAGTTAAAGAAATAAAAAAATAATTTCAATTTTACATGAAAGTATACTCAAAAATGTCACGTTCTTCTTGGGTAATTATTTCTATGTTTCTTAGATTATAAAGTTTACCAGAGGAAAATCTGTGATCTAGAGTCTGAATTCCTTCAGTTTTCATACCTCAACGATCACCACTCCCCAATAATACAGACTTTTCAAGACATACACTGACTGAAGTTATTCAATCTTTTTTTTTTTCCTTTGTGGGGTCCCTGCTGCTGTAACTGAAGTTAGGTAGCCAAATTAAAAATATTTTTTTCATTGGTGCCAGATATGACTCAAATGCCATAATAGAAATAGATCTACCGAATAAGGAGTTGACATTTTTATATAATCACTTCTCAGAGTAAATGTTTATTTTGATGCTGTCAAGAAGTATTTCAACTTCATATGAAAGATGTTTTGAGACAGGAAAAATACATAGCCTAGATACTGAATTGGAAAATGATTAAAAGAAATATATTTATATTTCTAAATATATACACACATACATTTATTATGCACTTGCATATATAGGTATATAAAAGTAAGTCCTCTGGCACAGGTAATTTCTCATCTGAGTAGACAATTTTCTTACTAGTCACTAGCCTTATGCAAATACATGTATCTTCACTATTTCTCAACAACTTCAAAAATAAAAGCAGTATCATTAGGTTTTGATAAAGACTTCCTGCAGCTTCAAAAACTTTTTTTAGAATTTATTTGAGAAATTGAATGAGATTTAATGTAACCACTTCAATGGAGTTTCTTTCACTGAACACTTTAATGTTATGAATAACATGATAAAGCAATCAGAACATAACTAACATGTGTGCATTTACACTGGCTGAAAGAAAACCAGTAAATTCTTGAGTGGAATAACTCATTTAGTAAGAGTTTATCTTATTTCTTCCACTTCTCTGTATTAAACCCATGCCAATTTCACTTAAGTCCTAGAATAAAAGATACAGGCCCCAAACAAGAACAAAGGTTATCCCTATGCCTGTACATAGAAAACTCCAGATGGCCTTCATTCTCAGACCTTTTCTCCTGGGTGGACTTTTGCTGAGAATCTATTTCTTCTCTTTCTTCATTGCATTTTAAAATGTAGTTTTAAAATTCCTATTTTCTACAAACCCCTTTCCTCAATTCCTGCTAATCCATTTTTACTCTTTCTGCTTTTTTATACCCTCTCTAAATGTTTGCCTCATCTACTTTTACTTCCTCCATTAAAATCATATCAGCTTTCTCAAAGACTGAAAAAAATGGAAAGCAAGTATACAAAACAATATGCATTGTCATACCACTTCTCACCCTGTAAACCATTATGCTTTCTTAATCCTGGGCTTATGACCCTGTTTCAGCTTCATATCCTCAAATTAATTAAACTCAAAGCATTCTAAAGAAACAAGTACATTAATCAATCTTTTTGTTACCTATTGCTCTGCTATTAAAATTATTTCCTTCACTTGCATTTCAATCCATTTGATACTTTTCCTCTTTTCAGAAATTATTCTACCACCTTTTTTTTCTACCTGTGTCAGGATAGCAATTTTAGCTAAGCTTTCCAGTTTTCACAATTGAGGTATGATATGTAAATTTTCCTACCAAATATTTTATTTTTATATTACCCCCATAAAACATATGGAATATCAGTAGGATGTTAATATGTTAGATCATATAAATTATGTAAGATTGAAGAAAGTGCACCCTTTATCTGGATCAAATACAACTGGTTCCATATTAGTTTTATTATGGTTGATTCTTAATGGAAAAAGACAACTTACAGAAGGATAAATGCTTTAGAGTCAAACACCAAAAGCAGGGGGCTTTTTTTGTGCTTTTTATTTGTTTGTTTGCCTTTTAGAACTGAGATCATCCAATTTCTGCTAATCTTCCATAGCCACATTTTCTTGGTGAACTTATTTAAAAGATAGTTTCTTATGTCTTTCAATAGTCTAACAATGTCAAGTTAGCTCATATTATGTTAAACACCTTCAATGATTTAACTCTTCTATCTAGTATTTCTAGTGAAACACTGCTGTAAGGTACACCCTGAATTACTTAGGCATTGTTCTTATTCACTTCAGTGGAAATTGCTTATCTTTAGGAACTCATGAGTTCAACCCAAATATTTTGTGGCAAAGAGCCCCACAAACATAAGGTAAATGTATTACTGAAGAGAAACAGATAGACAACTCTAAGTTCATACCACTATATTGGATTTGAATACAGAATTAAGAAATATTAGACATCTAGGTTTTACTTAAAAAAATTCTTCCCTACAGTAAAATACATTTTAATCTTCTAATTTAGTTTGGTATCTGAGCAATACTAGTGCCTAGTAATTTCTTTCCTAAATGTATGACAATTTTCAAATATGCATTCAGGTCTCCCTAATAGGTTTTGTTTCTTTTATTTGGGGCCATGAAGTTACATGCCATTGTTGTTTATTGCAGTAGTTTGAGCTCTTCAAGAAAATATGCAAAATTATATTGGCATTTCTGGTGCTTTCCAATATTTTACAGATAAGGTTAGGTTTAATATTTGATATAATAAACATAAACACCAACTCCAAACATCTTAAAAAAAAATTTTGAATAGAAAGTAATCAGAGTATAAAAGTCTTATCAGTTTATTAGGTAGATACTGATTTAAGCAGTGACTGCAAGTCAAATACACATTTTTAATAAAAAAGGTACTTCAGCCTAGATAGCTTTGTGTCTTATTCAAATTCTATATGTAACGGTAAGAAAGAAAATGGCCATCCATGATTGTTTGATTACAGACCACAAAAGAATTCATCAGTTTATTTTGGCTTAAAAATATTATTGGAGAGTTTTTCTTTGGTAAGGTTGATTCAGATAGTAAACAATGGCCTGTGTTNCTGTAGGTAGTAAAGATCACTTCCCTTCAAAAGAAACTTCAGGATTAAAGAGAGTTCAGAGACAGTGAAGCAATGAGACTGGTTAAGGATTTAGAAAAAGATCTCAGGAATTGAAAAACTGTGACTGATTACTTCAAAAAGGTGCTGAATAAAAATTATTATATTGGAAGTATATGAAATAATGAATGGTATATGTGAAGATAGATTGGGAGCTTCTGGTCTTCCTGTTGCAATGAGTAGTGGGGCAGTCAGTGAAATTAAGAAATTAATTTTATTTTAAAAAAATATTAAATACTTATTCATAAGGTGCATAATTAATGCAAGGAACTTGTCATATAATGTTTCAAAAATATAAGGGACTGAAAAGTCATTTGACTACCTTATTGAAAACATATCAAATAATGAATTTAATAATACGACGTAAGAGTCAATCCTTTAAAATGTATTTTTGAAAGTTAGGAGATATGCTTATGTAGTTTTGAAATTTAGGAACTATGTTTCAGTTTCAGTCAATCTGCAGCTATAAGAAATTTTCAGATTCTACATTTCTGCAGTGGAGCTTCCCTTACTTTCATTGGTTCTGGTAGAACCAAAACTCAGAACATAAACAGTTCTGGGCAGGCCTTTCTCTGATCTAGTATAACAGTTCCAGTGTTTAGTAGTTGTGGTGCAGAAGTAATGCTACAGTATGGGTGAGAGTGCCTCAGGTAAGCTAATACTGTGTCTTTGTTTTTCATGTATTCTTGAAGGTATTGAGAACAAAAAAAAAGCTGAAGAGTTATGTGAACTGTAGGTGGTTTACAGCTAGAACATGATAACTTTTCATTTTAAAAATGCAATACAACCATTTGTAACATCAAAAACTACTAGCAGGAGGGAAAGTATATATTCAATAGGAAAAAAAGCAAACAAAAAGCCAATCAATTTTTGGGAACAAACTTTAGTAGCAATTAAGAGTTAAAGACCAATATTTTTCTTTGA